>PVJS01040790.1:0-18263 GCA_004027185.1 Glis glis
ACCAGAGATTGAACGCAGGGGCGTTCTACCTCCGCGCTACGCCCCCGGCCCTATTTTTTCTACTTTATTTTGAGACCGGGTCTCACGAAGTTGCGGAGGGCCTCACTAAGTAGAGAGAGAGAGAGAGAGACAGAGAGAGAGAGACAGGGAGAGAGAGCGTTCGCGCGCTCACACATGTGCGAGCTGAGGCTGGCCGCGAACCCGGAGCCTCCGGTCTCCACCTCCCAAAGTACTGGGATTACAAACGTGCACCACCACGCCCGGCTCCCTGTTTTCTTTTCTTTTTTTTCTTTTTTTTTTTTTTTTTTTGCGGTACCAGGGATTGAACCCAGGGGCATTCTACCTCCGCACTACACCCCAGGCCCTATTTTTTTTTTTTATACTTTATTTTGAAACCGGGTCTCATGAAGTTGCGGAGGGCCTCACTAAGTAGAGAGAGAGAGAGAGAGAGAGCTGAGGCTGACCGCGAACCCGGATCCTCTGGTCTCCACCTCCCAAAGTACTGGGATTACAAGCGTGGGCCACCATGCCAGGCTCCCTGTTTTGTCATCTATAAAATGGGTGAGCAACTATCCATCCTCAGGATCTACTCCATCCAGACACTGAACAGCCTTCACCCGCCCGGCCCTGTCCTCATACAATGGCTGGCTGTCCCCGTTTACATCCCGAGATGCCCCTCGGTCCTGCACAGACCGGGGCGTGGGTTGCCTTGGTCCACGGGTGCAGGCATCATGGGACAGCGAGCAGGGTGGGGCCACCCAAGGAAGGAGGACATGCAGTTTCCTGTTGAGGCACATGCCACAGAGAGGCCGAAGCGGGACGAGGCGTGGGTGGGAGGATTGGGGGCTCTTTGGGTTAGTAACCGCTGCGGTCAGACCTGAAGGAGGTGAGGGGCCCCCACGAGGACAGCCAGGCACAGCAGGGCCAGGATGGTGGGGGCCACAGCCTCACATGTGGGGACTCTAGTCTGTCCTCTGTTGACAGGGTCCCTGTAGGTTTTGGGGGAGTGGCCTAGCACTGTCGGGGCTCCTGGGCGCTGAGCCCTGCGTGACCAAGGGGGCCTTGTCTCTGCAGACAAAGAACCGCCGCTGCAAACTGCTGCCCCTGGTGATGGCCGCCCCTCTCAGCGTGGAGCAGGGCACGGTGACCGTGGTGGGCATCCCCCCGGAGACTGACGGCTCCGACAGGAAGAAGTGAGCGCTCCCACATGGCCTAGCTCGGGGGTGTCAGCACATACTGCGGGCTCTAGCGGACGTTGCTTGCTCCGTAGTCCTGCCACGGAAGGTCGCTGCACCAGGCAGCTCCCTGAAAATTATTCCGTGGTTCCTGCCACGGAAGGTCACTGTACCAGGCAGCTTCCTGATCAGTAGTCTTCTCTCACGAAAACAACACGAACTCTGATATAATAATTTGGAGAAAATTTAATAATTGGGGGTGGGGAGGAGATAGAGAGGACAAATTCTGGCCTTCTGTAGCCAGGGCCCTTCTTATATTAAGGGTTCAAACAAAGCAAATGGGAAGAACATCACAAGTTAAGACCAGGGAGTGGCAATTACAAGTTAAGACTAGGGAGTGGCAAGGTGAACGTTTCTGGGAGAATAGGAGGTTATCAAAGTCCACCTTTCGGTCCCATCTGGTCCAAGGAAGCTTGTCTGTGCAGACAATTTCCACTTAGCATGCACTGTGTACACGGTTGAGCCGGTCCCAAATGGTGACCTCATTGCGTGGGCTAAGATAGCCCCCAACAGGCATGTTGACCCATCGGCCCCTCTGAGTTGAGTTGACATTTGCCCTCCCAGGGGGCAGGGGTGGGAAGGGTCCATGGCAGGTGGCCTGGTCCCCAGAGTGTCTGTCCTGTGTCCACAGCTTTTTTGGGCGGGCATTTGAGAAGGCAGCAGAGAGCACCAGCTCCCGGACACTGCACAACCATTTCGACCTCTCAGGTGAGAGCCCTTGTTATTTGTCCCCCACCTGTGCCATCTGACCCTTCAAGGTCAGCACCAGCCCCAGAATAAGGCACGCGTGCGTGCAGTGTCAGAAGTGCCTGGCCAAGCTGGGTGTGGTGGCGCCTGCCTGTCATCCCAGTACTTGGGAGGCTGAGACAGGAGGATCGCAGGTTCGAAACCAGCCTCAGCAACTTAGCGAGATCCTGTTCCCAAATAAAAAGTAGGTCTGGGGTGTAGCCCGGAGGTAGAAAAAAGACGCAGGCCTCCTACAGAGAGGACACCGAAGCTGAGACAGGACAGAGCTGGCCTGATGTGGCCTCCTACCCCTCTGTCATCACGGTGGGGAGGCCTGTCCCTGTGCAGGTCCGCATTGCTCTGAGCTGACACATGCCCATGTCCCCTCTCTTGGCTGTCGGTGCCGGCGCTGGCTGCCTAGCGGGTCCCCATGGGCCACGGCTCTGGCCTCTCCACCGGTGCCACCAGCAGCTCTGAGGATTCAGTCCAGCGGGATGGAGAGGTGGACTGAAGTGGTCCAGAGCCTGCAGCTAGGAATGTGACAAGGGTCGCTCTGGTCAGAGTGTCCTCCCTTCTGTACACTCCTCCCTCTCACCAGATGTTTTTCTTTCATTACTTCAGTAATTGAGCTGAAGGCCGAGGATCGGAGCAAGTTCCTGGACGCCCTGGTCTCCCTGCTGTCCTGAGGGTGAGCTGGGGGAGGGGTGGCACAGGCACGGGTGCCTGCCTCTTGGCAGCCCGCCCCTGGCTCCTGGTTTTGTCCTCCCTCAACCGAGCCTTTCCCTTGGGTTTCAGATCAGAGCGGGGTTCTTGGGATCGGGGGCCAACATTTTTCCCAAGAATGTCTGTCCTTAGGTGGCTGGCAGGGCCACAATGGGGCATTTCTGAGGAAGCTAATTTCATTAAAGGGCCTTAATCGCTTCCGAAGGACCTGGCATCTGCCCTCTGCTGGCCACATTGTGGGGCTGGGCATCGTGTGTGCCGCGCGCGTGTGACACGCAGACTCCCTGGCGCTGCCCTCAGAGCCCCCAGAACCCCCAGCCCCCACCACCTTCGTGCCGGGCCAGGGCTGGAGCCCTGGAGCTGGCTACCCGGACTTTTATGTGTTTGACCCTTGAGAGAGCAAAGCTGTTTGGCAGCTACTCAACTGCCAATTACAAAATGCCAGCTCTGCGTGAGCCTTCACCAGTGAGTGCTGTCCTAAGAGGCCCCTTGTGAGCCGCTGACAAGCCCCTGTGACCCGGGGCGCCTCCCCAGCCAGGCCGTCCCTGCTGCCCAGCACCACCTCTCAAGGGGCCCCTTGTGAAATGGGGACAGGGGCCTTCCCTGTGTCTATGCGACCACCCCGCAGCCCCGGGCTCCCACAGTAGACGCCCTCTCCCTGAGCCCTGGGCTGGAGGTCATTGCCCTGTCAAGGCCTTACCTGCTGTACAGGGTCCCCCAGGGTCCTTCCCACGCCACCTGTCCACGGTGAGCTGGAAGCTGCAGGGAACCGACACCAGAATAGCATTGGGGGCCGCAGAGACCCCGCAGTCCACCCCTCAGGGTGACCTGAGCGCACAGGGCCATGTTGGGGGGCGGGCTCTGGGTCTTCAGCGAGGTGTATACATTATCAGCAGTGACCTTGAGCCAGGTACCTAACTGGGCTGAGTGTTTCTAAAACGGGGCTATATCCAGGCATGGTGGCACAGTCCAGTATCCCAGTACTTGGGAGGCTGAGACAGGAGGATCACAGGTTTGAGGTCAGTCTCTGCAACTTAATGAGACCCTGTTTCCAAAAAATAAAAAGCCGGGTGTGGTGGCACATGCCTGTCATCCCAGTACTCGGGAGGCTGAGACAGGAGGATCGCAGGTTTGAAGACAGCTTCAGCAAGTAGTGAGACTCTCAGCAACCTAGTGAGACTCTGTTTCAAAATAAAAATAAAATAGGACTGGGGGTGTAGCTCGGAGGTAGAATGACTCTGGGTTCAATCCCCAATACCGCAAAAAAATGGGGGAGCTGACAGCCTCCTTAGACAGTGAGTGGGTTGCTGAGCACCTGGCTCTTTGGGTGGGGACAGGTGTAAGCTTGCACCTGGGGGCTCTCAGTGGAGCTACATTGGGGCAGACTCCTCCCTCGCAGTCTGATGCCAGCACTGCTGTGGCCTCCTGCCACCCGGGGGGAGGTGCATGCTGGGGGTGGAGGGCGAATGTGTCATGGAGCCAGCCGAGGCCAGAGAAGTAGCTGGCTGGGTCCTCCAGGTGATTAAGTAAGTGCTGGGGCCAAGGACATTCAGGGCACTCGTGTGGACAGCTCAGACCCCAGCAGAAGGCACTGGGCATCTCAGTGGGTCTGGGGCCGTCCCCAGGGTCGACTCGGAAGCAGCAGCCCAGCGTTCCGGGGGAAGGCCTGGGTGGTTCGTTTGTTACATCTGCGGAGACATCAGAATTATTTGAAACTTTCTTTTTTTTTTTTTCTTCCAGAATTTGATTTCTTCAGAAATAACCTCCTTCTCCTTATTTATATTAACTGCTTTTATTTAGATTGTAAGTTATGGACATAGTCTGAGATGCTGGGACATTGGTTTTTAATGAAATAAAATGCTTGTTTTAGGTTTCGTTCTCTGGTCTTGGGGCGAGCACTTGGGTGTGCCCTGAGCCTCCCTTGGGTCCATGGGCACCTTGGTCCTTTGTCCCTGGCATCCTCCATGCCAGAAGCACAAGGAGGCAGCAACGGGTACAAGGTCTCCTGCCCTGCTCTCCAGGAGTCCCGATGGCAGTAGGTGGAGGCTGGGCTCTTCAGCACCAGGGTCTCCTCATGGTACCTACACCAACCACTGCCCAGCAGTGTGGGACAGGACCTGGCTCTGTCCCCGCCCACCGCTTCCTCCTGCCTGCCTGGATTGACTACATCGCAAGTCTGCCTTCTTGACCGTCCCCCCATGGTGCCCTGGTCTCGCTGCCCATCCAGCACCTGTCCAGGTGCCCGCACCACTGGGCGCACCGCTCTGCAGAAGAGGAAGGTAACAAGGGGAAGGCCTCGGGCCAGGAAGGTCAGGCGCCGCTATGAGCATCACCCACATCCTGGGTGCAGAAGGTGCACCCTGAAAGGGAGCTCGCGGCGGGCAGAGCAGCCAGGGCTCCACAGTCGGGGGTCCTAGATCAGCTCTTCCACCCCTCCTGGACGTCCCCTGAGCACTGGAGCACTGGGGGGTGGGAGGGCGAGGCGGGGGGTGGTCCCTGGGAGAGCTGTTCACACGAGCCTGGGGACACATCCATCAGTGAAGCACCCGGGCTGTGGGGGACAGTGTCGGGCACAGTCCTGGAAGGCAGGAATGCTTTGGGCAGTTTGCAAGTCAGTACAGGAGCCCGGAGTGGCTTGGAAAGGAGGGCACAAGGGTGGGTCTGCCCTTCGGAAGGACTGTGGGGTCAGCATGATTGGAGGCCACCTCCTCTCCCTCAACTCTAGTGGTGCCACCAACCGCAAGTTGGGGCTTGCACCTGCCTTTCCTGGCAGGGATCAGGTGGGTGGTGACCTGGCTCCCCACAGCCCTTAAGCTGTCCGCCCTGGAGCCGGGCGTGGTGGCACACACCTGTAATCCCAGTACTTGGGAGGCTGAGACATGAGGATCACAGGTTCAAGGACAGCCTCAGCAAGTAGTGAGACTCATCAACTTAGTAAGACCCTGTTTCATAAAATAAAAAAATAGGGCTGGAGGAATAGCTCAGAGGTAGAATGCCCCTGGGTTAGATCCCCAGTGCCACAAAAACAACCTGCCCACCCTGGTCATTTGGGAAAGCTCAGAGGCTGCGTGGCTGCCCTTCCATATTCTGTACTCTGGAAAGAACTCGATGGGATGAGCCCCCAGGGGCAGCCTCAGGATTGGGCTCTCGGCTCCACACCCTGGGCCCCACTGTAACCCTAGTCCCAGCCACCAGATGTAGTTGTGTGAGGACCTTTGCTTAGCCCCATTCGGAATCACAGCTTCTGGGTCACATGCTCCTGAGCTTGGGAGCTGCCCTGCTGCCAGGTTCGGGTGGGACTGCAGTTCAGGCCCTATTGAGGACCTCTGTGCACTGTGGGGAGGGGCCTTAGTATAGTTTGTCCCGGCAGTTTGGGCCATCAAAAAGTCCAGCCTCAGCCGGGCATGGTGGCGCACACCTGTAATCCCAGTACTCAGGAGGCTGAGACTGGAGGATCAGAGGATCGCAGGTTCAAGGTCAGCCTCAACAATTTAGTGAGGCTTTCAGCAACTAACCCTGTTTCCAAATAAAAATAAAATAGGGCTGGGGGAAGCCGGGCGTGGTGGCACACACTTGTAATCCCAGTACTTTGGGAGGCGGAGACCGGAGAATCCGGGTTCGCGGCCAGCCTCAGCTCGCTCTCTTTCTCTCTCTCTCTCTCTCTCTCTCTCCCTCCCTCCCTCCCTCCCTCCCTCCCTCCCTCCTTCCCTTCCTCTCTCTCCTTAGTGAGGCCCTCTACAACTTCGTGAGACCCGGTTTCAAAATAAAGTATAAAAAATAGGGCCGGAGGCGTAGCTCGGAGGTAGAACGCCCCTGCATTCAATCCCCGGTACTGCAAGAAAAAAAAAAGGGCTGGGGGCACAGCCAGGAGGTAGAACACTCCTGGGTTCCACTCCCAGTACCCCCCAAAGGAAAAATTTCAGCCTCAAGCTGGGTGTGGTGGTACACACCTATAATCCCAGTACTTGGAAAGCTGAGATAGGAGGATTGCAGGTTCAAGGACAGCCTCAGCATTGTAGATTCTGACCAACCTAGGGAGACCCTGTTTCAAAATAAAAATTAAAATAGGGCTGGGAGCATAGCTCAGAGGTAGAAGAATGCCCCTGGATTCAATTCTTAGTACCACACACACAAACTTCAGCCTCCCCCAAAGTTCCCCCTGCCAGCTCCCCGGAATTTGCCCTGTGCCCCTTTGAGCCCACATCCTTGCGGCTCCATCCTAAGATGGGGCACCTGGCCAGGCCTGGAACCTCCCTGCCACTGGATGTGGTCCAGGCATTTCCGGCCAGAGCCCACTCTGAGGCCAGGTTTGGGGCCAGCCCCTCCCCTGCTTGCTCTCCAGCTCCTGGGCTTCTGGCAGAAGGTAAAAATGTACTAATTCAAAGTGCCCAGCACAGGGCTGGAAACAATGAGCTCTTGATGGCTATAATAGATAGCTCTGCCCTGTCCTCCTGTGACACCCCATACCACCACCACCACACACACACACACAGTTGAGAGGTGACGCAGTGTCCCCAGTAGGGGCCAGCACAGATGCTGATGGTCTGTACCAGACTGGGCCAGCTGCCAGGCAGCAGGGTGGGCAGAGACCTGGTACAGCGCCCTGCTGTGCCTGGCAGAGGAGCCTGGACAAGGGGCTGGGGCAGAGCTGAGTCTCTGGGCATCTGGCCCTCCTCCCCATGGCAACCTGCAGCCGCCCGCTGAATCCACCCGTCCCCTCCCCGCTGGTCTAGCTCTGTACAGCTGTCTGGGGCCACTTGATGGTACTCAGAGCTAGATGGGGGGGGGGCATCACCCTGTGGGGTGGGGGCCCTTTCTGGAAGGGACCAGCACCCTGGCGGCCCACCCTCGGCACTTCCTACTCCCCGGCCTGTGGTTCAGAATTCCAATTTGGTCTTCTAGGGGCCCCACCTTCCTGGGCTCCAAGGGAGCCACAGCTGTGTCTCCCACCTGGTGGAAGGGGACAGGAGGAGGGAGGACAGGCTCCAGGGTCCTTTGTGGAGAAGTCGGTGAGTGGGTGAATGGGGGGTGCCGGGCACAGGGACGACTGGACAGAGGACAGGACACGGGTGGGAGTGTTCAAATCATTTACTAAGCAAATTCTTAAACTCCCCACCCCCGCCCCCAAGCCGCGAAGAGGGCAGCGCCCCAGCTCAGGTTCTGGTGCCCACAAGCCTTGCCTGGGGGGCAGGGAGGTGAGCCGGGGAAGTCCAGGCCAGGTCCCCTTGTCCCTTGGACTCCAGCCCCGCTCAGAGGGGAAAGGCCGTTTTTGCACATCCCTTCCGCAGTCCAGGCTGGGGACCTGCGCTCTCTGCTCCTCCGAGGTCAACAAAAGCCGCCGGGAACTCAGGCAGCACCCAAGACCCCCAGGGTCGGGGGAGGACTAGGCGGCTACAGTCTAGTGCCGACGGATCCCCAGCGCTGCGCCTAGCAAAGAGAACCGAGCGAGACCTCCCAAGTGCGCGTCGAGTCGTCTGCTGGGGACAGGGCGCAGACCAGGGCTGGGCCGGCGGCGCTCCGAGGTCCCGCTGCGGGCGCGGGCAGGTCCGGTCGGTGCGCAGAGCCCGAGGTCCCGCGGTCCGTGAGCGGCGCGACCCCGCGGTGGCCGCCGTCGGTGCGCGGCTCCCGGGGCCGCTCCTCCGGCGCGCGCGCTCGGCCGCCGGGAGGGACCCCGCGCGCTCACACGTAGTTCTTCTTGTCGTAGTTGCCGCTGGCGATGGGTCGCTGCGCCGCCGAGTACTTGACCGGGAAGCCGAGGTCCGGGCGGCCGGCGCAGACCCAGGCGCCGCAGCACACCAGGCCGCCGCCGCACATGAGCAGCGCCGAGGCCGCCCAGCCGATGTACAGCGCCGCGCCCAGCTCGTACTTCTGCGACACGGGCACCGCGGGGTCGTAGAACTCGCGGACCACGATGTTGGCGAACCAGCACAGCGGCACGAGCGCCAGCAGCCCGCAGAGCGCGTAGAGCACGCCGCCGCTGAGCGCCACGCGCGCCTTGGCGGGGCCCGGGGCCACGCAGGTGGTGCACTGCGCGCCCGCCAGGGTCAGGAAGAGCGCCACCAGCGCCAGCAGCACGGCGCCCACCGTGAGCGCCCGCGCCGCCTGCACCTCGGCGCTCAGCGCCAGCACCGACTCGTACACCTTGCACTGCATGTGGCCGGTGCTCTGCACCACGCACGACATCCACAGCCCCTTCCAGGTGGTCTGCGCCGTCACGATGTTGTGGTCCAGGAAGGCGGTCACCTGCCACATCGGGAGCCCGCACGCCAGGATCAGGCCCACCCAGCCCACCAGGCACAGCACCAGACCCAGGATCTCCAACGCGGCCGACCCCATGGCGAGAGGCGCGCCTGCGACTGCGGTGGCGGCCCCGCTGCCTTAGCGCTCTGGCGGTCTCCTACCCCAGCTTAGATCTGCTGGCGTCGCTCCGTGGGCTCCTCATTTGAAGCCGGGGGGCGGGGTCTGCCTCGCGGGCCCCGCCCCCCAGGCTGGAGCAGCCAATCCCTGAGCTAGCCCATCGGCCCGCAGCCAATCGTGGGGCCGCCGGCAGCCAGTGTTAGGAAAACATCGCCGCGTGGGGGTCGCGGAGGGCGCGGGGAGCCCCCTACCCGTGGTTGTCCTCCCGGCCCCGCGCGTCTGAGCTGGCCCAGGGCGGGCCACCTCCAGCGTGCCCCAGCGCTGCCACTCTAGGAGCTGCATGACCCCCAGCCTGCCCGCACAGTGCTCTCCACGAGTTCATCCCGGATCTTGAAAGGCCCTCCCACCGAGGACCCAGTTCCACGCGTCCAGTATCTGCAGGAGCCCCCACTGCACGCCGCCACCGCAGAAAGGCCTGAGTGGGGGTGTCTCGCAGCCCCTTCTCTCAGATGAGACAAGCGCCCCTAGTTCTTCCTCCAGAAAGCCCGCCCAGGAATCTGACTCCCAGCGCTGACACTGTCAGTCCTGCGCCATCCCAAGCCGAGATGCCAGGCAGGCCTGTGGTTTCAGGCCCAGATCCCCATCTCAGCCAGGGTCCTGCCCGCCACCACACCTCCACCATTCCCTGCCTCCCTGGGCGCACAGGGGCCTTTCCTGGGCCCTGCGGGGTGCGGGTGGGCTTCCCATGCCCCTCAACCTTCCCCTGGCTGCTCCTCTTCCGGTGGCACTGACCATCTCCCATCCTTCCAGAAGTCTCCGGTGTTCCCCAGCGACCCAGCACACAGCCTGTGCCCCCCCCCCCCAGCGACGGCCCCAGGTCAGGCACCTACTGTGGTCCTTGGATGGGAGACACCCAAAGGGACACGCAGGGGCTGTGCCCTGCCCGCTCACCAGTGTCGATGGGGCCCTGCCACCCCAGCCCCCAGCCGGTCCTCCGGAAGCCCGCTTGGAGTTTCCTGGCCAGGAGGAAGAGCCCCCATCCTCGCTGGAGGAGGGAGGCGCGGGATTTCCGGGCATTCTTCTGCACAATGGTCCAGCCATTTCTTGAGAAGTCCACTGGGGTGGACGCTCTGGGCTCCCTGAGGCTCAGGTGGGGGCACTGGGCCGCACAGCGCTCGCAACCCCATGGGGCGCACCAGCCCCTTTCCAGCAGTCCCTCCCAGTGCCCTCATGGCTCCTTTGTTTCCAGCTACAGCCTGGATTCCCAGCCCTGGACTGAGACTTCTGGATGCTTCCTCCCGCCTCCCCCTGGGGCCAAAGTATTCAGGCCCTCGAAGAGAAAACACAGAGGTGGGGGCTTTGATAAAGTTCTCCCTCCTGGGCCCCAAATTCCTTCTCCCTCTTGAGGATTGAGTCTGATAAATGAGATAAGGCCAGGGCCCCGGTTGCTTGGAGGCCCTGGGGTAGGGAAGTCTTACTGTCCCCGTTCCTACCCACACAGCCTCCGCCCAGTCTCTGCTCCACTCCCTTCTCTTCTGTAGGCCCTCCTGGATGTCCCCTCCCCTGTCCCCAGCAGGAGCCCACACTCTTTTGTGTGTGTGTATGTGTGTGTGTGGTACTGGGGATTGAACCCAGGGGCGTTCTACCTCCGAGCTACACCCCCAGCCCTATTTTTTTAATTCTTTATTTTGAAACAGGGTCTCACTAAGTTGCGGAAGGACTCACTAAGTAGCTGAGGCTGACTGTGAACCCGGATCCTCCGGTCTCAACCTCCCAAGTACTGGGATTACAGGCGTGCACCACCATGCCCGGGTTTCTTTATTTTGAAACAGGGTCTCACTAAGTTGCAGAGGGCCTCACTAAGTAGCTGAGGCTGGCCGTGAACCTGGGTCCTTCTGTCTCAGCCTCCCAAGTACTGGGATGACAGGCATGCGCCACCACACCCGGGTCTATGGACCCCACACTCTCAATCCTGCTTCCCCCGGGTTCTAGTCCAGGAGCCTTCTCCCACCCCTCCCTCCGTCTTCGATGCCACTGTCCCCCTGGGACTGCTCCTGCATCCCCCATCTAGGCCACCCTGGCAGGGTGCTCTCCTGGGTCAAGAACCGACTCCCCGGAGCAGCCCTGATCAACGCGCTCCTGCCTGCGCTGGGGCCTGGCCAGTCCAGCTGCTGGGCTCAGCATGGCTCTGAGCACATACGCCATGCTCGTCTCCCGCCCTTGGTCCTTCTGTCTGCAGTCCATGTTCCTCAGTGCTCATCTGCTAGCTTGCATTGCTGGACTCTTCCTGGGACACTCTGCTCCCAACCCCATGCACGACTCCCAGAGGTCCAAGCTAGAACGGCCTGTGCCTGTCCCCACCGGAGTCTAGGGATAAGCGCCTTGGTGCATCTGGCCCAGGCAGAAGGCTGCCCACCCCTCCAGCCAGCTTGGGGCGGCAACCAGCGCCAGGCTCTCTGTCTTTCCCTGCCTACCTGCCCTCCCTCTGCTCCACTCTGGGCCCATCCCCATCCTGGTGGCCCTAGAGAACTCATGTCTCTTCGGCAACAGCCTCAAGGTATCTCAGGGACCCAGGTGGAATCTCTGGCTCCACATGTTGGTCATGGCCCCAGCCTGCAGAGTCATCACAGAGGGGCCCAGCTGACGCTGCCCCCCTCAAACCTGCCCCCAGATGGAGGGTAGCCTCCAAGTGGCCCAGCCCAGACCCCAGAGGGGCACCAGGATGCGCCTGCCAGGAAGCTTAAGGGACACTAAACCATCACCCAATAACTGGAAAGAAAAGTGACCCTGCGGGGCTCTCTGAAGTCAGCGGGATCCAGGGAAGATGTTCAAGTAAAACTGAAAGGCTGTGCAAGACCTAGAGATGCCCAGGGTGGTTCTGGACTAGGGGCGTCGCTCAGCGGTAACGCATGCACCTGGCATACACGAGGCCCTGGGGCTGATCCCCAGCACACACACCCCGAATCCTCAAGGTGGGATGGGGCTCTGTGCCAGTTAGGGGGACACAGGAGGAGGCCAGTGTGGCCAGAACACTGCAGTGGGCCAGGACCCACAAGCCAATATCATTTATTTATTTTGGTACCGGAGATTGAATCCAGGGGCACTCTACCTCTGCACTACATCCCCATCCCTATATGTGTGTGTGTGTGTGTGTGTGTGTGTGTGTGTGTGTATGTGTGTGTAATTTTTTTCTTTTGTGGTACTGGGGATTGAACCCAGGGGCATTCTACCTCCGAGCTATACCCACCAGCCCTATTTTTTATTCTTTATTTTGAAACAGGGTCTCACTAAGTTGCAGAGGGCCTCACTAAGTAGCGGAGGCTGTCCGCGAACCTGCAATCCTCCTGTCTTAGCCTCCCAAGTACTAGGATTACAGGCATGTGTCACCATGCCCGGCTTGTTTTTTTTTTTTTTTTAATTGTGAAACAGGGTCTAAGTTGCAGAGGGCCTTGCTAAATTGCTCAGGCTGGCCTCGAACCTGCAATTCTCCTATCTCAGCCTCCCAAGTACTGGGATTACAAGCCTGTGCCACGATGCCCAATTGTTCTTTTTAATTTTGAAACAGGGTCTCACTAAATTGCAGAGAGCCTTGATAAATTGCTCAAACTGGCCTCAAACCTGCGATCCTCCTGTCTCAGCCTCCCAAGCCCTGGGATTACAGGTGTGCACCACCAAGCCCGGCTCCACAGGCCCAGATCAGAGGGTGTCTAGGACTGCACAGGGGCGGGATGAGGAGCTCTGTTGGAAGGCAGGCCTGGCCAAGGCCACCTGCTCACTCGCAGCTATTGTTGTGTTTTCCCAGGGGAAGCGGCGCAGGATCTCATTAATTGTGTGACAGAAAGGCCTGAGCAGGCAGAAAAGCCACGTTTATCTAGAGCAGCTGCGGGCTGACCCTGCCCCAGGGGGATCCGCCAGCCGTCCAAGGGCAGTCTAAATTTGGGCTCCAGGTTCCTGGGGATAGGAGTTAGGGGAAGCTCCACGCTAACAGATCTCCTCTCGGGAGGAGAGAAGAAGCAACGTTCCTTCTGTTCCTTCTGTCTGTGGCTGGAGACCGTGAAGGGGGCTCTCCCTCCGATTCCGCAGAGGTTGATGGAGCCTTCCTTGGGGAGACCCCTGGCTCCTGCAGGCCTGAGGACAGTGGCCCAGGACCTCCTCCTTCACCAACAACTGGGCTGGGGGCCGTGTGGGAGGGCCATGGCACCTGCAAAGCAACGAGGGGCATCGGGTGGCGCTGGCCTCGGCTGTCACGGCCATTTTTTTCTGTGTGTGGTACTGAGGATTGAACTCAGGGACAGTCCACCTCCAAGCTACAACCCCTGGCCCTTTTTATTTTTTATTTTTACTTTATTTTATTTATTTATTTTTATGGTACTGGAGATAAAACTCAGGGACATTCTACCTCCAAGCTATACCCCTGGCCCTTTTTAGTATTTATTTATTTATGTATTAATTAATTAACTAATTAATTAATTAATTAGCGGTACATCCCCAATACCGCTAATTAATTAATTAATTAGCGGTACTGGGGATGGAACCCGGGGCATTCTACCTCTGAGCTATACCCTCAGCCCTATTTTATTCCTTACATTGAAACAGGGTCTCGTTAAGTTGCAGAGGGCCTCACTAAGTAGCTGAGGCTGGCTGGCCGCGAACCTGCAATCCTCCTGTCTCAGCCTCTCAAATACTGGGATGACAAGCGTGCGCCACCATGCCCGGCTATTTTTTATTTTTACTTTATTTTATTTATTTTTGTGGTACTGGAGATTGAACCCAGGGACATTCTATCTCCCACTGAGCTACACCCCAAGTCCAGCTACACCCCAAGTCCTATTTTATTTTTTATTTATTTATCTTTTATTTATTTATTTATTTTTTGTGTGTGTGTGTGTGTGTGTATGTGTGTGTTACTGGGAATTGAACCCAGAGGCATTCTACCTCCAAGCTACACCCCCAGCCCTATTTTATTTTTTATTTTTAAACAGGGTCTCACCATGTTGATGAGTCTCACTACTTGCTGAGGCTGTCCTTGAACCTGCGATCCTCCTGTCTCAGCCTCCCAAGTACTGGGATTACAGGCATGTGCCACCATGCCCGGCTTATTTATTTGAAACAGGGTCTCACCAGGTTGCTGAAAGTCTCACTAAGTTGCTGAGGCTGGCCTTGGACCTGGGATCCTCCTGACTCAGCCTCCTGAATACTGGGATTACAGGTGTACGCCACTGCGTCTTGCTTATAAGTGATAATTTTTCTATTATAAATAATATTGTTATGAGTATCATTATTCATAAGCCTTGTATTTTAGATGATTTCCCTAGTAAAAATTCCTGGAAGTAGAATTTCTGGCTCACACCCAGGAGGTTGTATCACTAAGACTCCTTATCTTTTTTTTTTTTTTTTTTTTGGTGTGTATGAAAGTCTAACTATTATCTCCTTTTTTTTTTCGGTACCGGGGATTGAACACAGGGGCGTTCTACCTCCGCGCTACGCCCCTGGCCCTATTTTTTATACTTTATTTTAAAACTGGGTCTCACGAAGTTGTGGAGGGCCTCACTAAGGAGAGAGAGAGAGAGAGAGAGAGACAGGGAGAGAGAGAGCGAGAGAGCTGAGGCTGGCCGAGAACCGGATCCTCCGGTCTCCGCCTCCCAAAGTACTGGGATTACAAGCGTGTGCCACCACGCCCGGCTGAAAGTCTAACTATTTTCTGAGGCTGTCCTCAAACCTGCAATCCTCCTGTCTCAGCCTCCCAAGAACTGGGAATACCGGCATGTGCCACCACGCCTGTCTGTATCATTACTTATTTTGAAACAGGGTCTTGCTGAATTACCACACGCTGGCCTCAAACCTGGGATCCTTCTGTCTCAGCCTCCCAGATATTGGGATTACAGGTGTGCGCCACTGTATCCGACTGTGTTGCAATGTCTTCAAAGTATTGCGAGGGGGGAAAAATCTGGCTAACCTAAAATTCTATACCATCAAAAATATCTTTAAGGCTGGGCATGGTGTTGCACGCTTGTAATCCCAGTACTTGGGAGGCTGAGACAGGAGGATCGCAGGTTTGAGGCCAGCCTCGGCAACTTAGTGAGGCTCTCTGCAACTTAGTGAGACCCTGTTTCAAAATAAAGAATAAAAAATAGGGCTGGGGGTGTAGCTCAGAGGTAGAATGTCCCTGGGTTCAACCCCCAGTACCAAAAAAAATGCTCAAAAATCAATTGATATAAACCAAAGCAAACTAGAGAAGAAAAATCACACGATCATGTCAGGGTTTTTTTTGTTTGGGTTTTTTTTTTTTTGCCGTACTGGGGATGGAACTCAGGGGCATTCTACCTCCAAGCTACACCCTCAGCCTATTTTATTCTTTTTTTTTTTTTTTTTTTGCGGTACTGAGGATTGAACCCAGGGGCGTTTTACCTCTGAGCTACACCCCCAGCCCTATTTTTTATACTTTATTTTGAAACCGGGTCTCACGAAGTTGCGGAGAGCCTCACTAAGTAGCTGAGGCTGGCCACGAACCCGGATCCTCGGGTCTCCGCCTCCCAAGTACTGGGTTTACAAGCATGCACCACCACGCCCGGCCTATTTTATTCTTTATTTTGAAACAAGGTCTCACTAAATTGCTGAGGCTGGCCCTGAACCTGCGATCCTCCAGTCTCAGCCTCCCAAACACTGGGATTACAAACATGTGCCACCACGCCCTGCTGGATCATATCAATTAACATAGAAGAGGTGGTTAACAAAAATTCAACACCTAGTCGTATAACAGCCCCTTGTAAATAGGAGAGACACTTCCTCAGCCTGAGAAAGGGTGTCTACAAAGACCTGCAGTGGACAGGGGACTTCCTGGTAAAAGGCTGAATCCTTTCCTCCAGGGAGCGGGACTCCCCAGCTCTTACTCAGCACAGCTCTGGATGTTCCAGTCATTGCAAAGAGACAAGAAAAAGAAACACAAGAGATAGCAGGCAGGAAGGAAGAGCTAAAACCGTCCCTGCTTGCAGATGGCCTCCCTGTGAAGGCAGCGTTTCCTACTAAATCTTTTTCTTCCCTCTTTTGTAGTTCTGGGGATTGACCTAAGGCCTCGCCACCTTTGGGTTACACCCCCAGCCTTTTTCCTTTTTTCTTTTTCTTTTTCTTTTCTTTTTTTTTTTTTGGTGCTGAGGATTGAACCCAGGGACATTCTACCTCAGAGCTACACCCCTATCCCTCATTTTTATTCTTTATTTTGAAACAGGGTCTCACTAAGTTGCAGAGGGCCTCACTAAGTTGCTGAGGCTGGCTGTGAACCTGTGATCCTCCTGTCTCAGCCTCCCAAGTACTGGGATTATAGACGTGCACCACCATGCCTGGCTGCCTGTGTCTTTTTCTTCTACCCTGTTGTCCCTTCTACCTTCTTGGTCATTGCATATTCTGAATAGTATCTATTTCAGTGGTCACTAAAGTTAATAACACCCAAAATTAGTATCTTTTCCCTCTTCCCACTCAGTCCCAGAACCTTAGGCCCTTTTATTCATATTTATTTATTTATTTATTTATTTTTGTGGTACTGGGGATTGAACCCAAGGGCACTCTACTTCTGAGTTTTATTTTTTGAAACAGGGTCTCACTAAGTTGCAGAGGGCCTCACTAAGTAGCTGAGGCTGACTTCGAACCTGCGATCCTCCTGTTTTGCCTCCCAAGTACTGGGATGACAAGCATATGCCACCATGCCTAGCTCCCTTCGACCTTTTTAACTGCACACCTGCTGCCAGTTCCTGTGCTGGGCAGGCTAGGCCTGGGGAGCAGAGTCACCCCGGAGGTCCGGGAGAGGATGCCCCCCCTTCCTTGCCCTCCTCTGACTGTGGCCGCGCCCAGCTTGCCAGACGGGGAGCTCAGGGGCAGGAAACTGCTGTAAACACAGGGCGGGCACCACGCTGTTCCCCGGAGCTGGTCCTCAGATCCTATCGGCCTCTCTCCTGCCTTTGTTCAGGCGTTGGGACTTGGCATCCAGGCCTGGCCTCGGTCAGCATGTGTCCAAACAAGGGACAAGCCAGACCTGAACTGGACACGGTGGCACACGCCTGTGACCCCAAAACTCTGGAGGCTGAGACAGGAGAATTGTAGGTTTGCAGCCAGCCTCAGCAACTTAGTGAGGCCCTCCGCACTTAGTGAGATGCTGTTTCAAAATAAAGAACAAAAAAAAAGGGCTGGGGGTGTAACTCGGAGGTAGAATGCCCCTGGGTTCAATCCCCAGTGCCAAAAAATAAAATAGGGCTGGGGGTATAGCTTGGAGGTAGAATGCCCCTGAGTTCAATCCCCAGCACCACACAAAAAATAAACAAATAGAATAAAGTAAAATAAAATAGGAGCCAGGTGCGGTGGCACACACTTGTAATCCCAGTACTTGGGAAGCTGAGACAGGAGGTTCGCAGGTTTGCCGCCAGCCTTAGCAACTTGTGAGGCCCTCTGCAACTTAGTGAGACACTGTTTCAAAATAAAGAATAAAATATCGGGCTGGAGGTGGAGCTCAGAGGTAGAATGCCCCTGGATTCAATGCCCAGTACCACTAAATAAATAAATAAATATAAATAAATAAATAAATAGGGCTAGGGGTATAGGTTGGAGGTAGCATGCCCCTGGGTTCAATTCCCAGTACCAAAAGAACCCAGGTGGAGCTGGACCTGCCGGGCTGGGCCCGATGATGCGGAGGACATGAGGCGCCCTCTTGATTGGACTAGAAGCCTCCCCGCCTCTGCTCCTGGAGCCGGCGCCCTGGAGGAGGCCATGCAGTGCCCATCCCGCTGTCCCGAGGCTGCGGGACCTGCACTGCGCACACTGACAGCCGCACCTGCTTACCTCCCACGGGCACCCGCTGCTCTCCTCTCTTTTTCTGAAAGCGGAGGACCGCCTGAGCCTGCAGCCATGTTGCCCCGGCCGCACACACCCCAAGCTCGCTAGTCTCTCTCTCTCTCTCTCTCTCTCTCTCTCTCTCTCTCTCTCTCTTTTTGTGGTACTGGGGATTGAACTCAGGGGCATCTACCTCTGAGCTACACCCCCAACCCTATTTTATTCTTTTATTTGGTTGCTGAGAGCCTCGCTAAATTGCGGAGGCTGGCTTGGAACCTACCATCCTCCTGTCTCAGCCTCCCAAGTACTGGGATTACAAGCGTGTGCCACCACACCCGTCTTTGCCTTTTCTTTTCTTTTCTTTTCTTTTCTTTTCTTTTCTTTTCTTTTCTTTTCTTTTCTTTT
>PVJS01040791.1:0-18262 GCA_004027185.1 Glis glis
CTGGCCTCAAACCTGCAATCCTCCTGTCTCAGCCTCCCAAGTACTGGGATTACAGGCATGTGCCACTACACCTGGCTCCTCTGAATGCTTTCTAAACAATAATATTAATGCCTGCCAGAGGCGCTCCATCCTCTTCATATTCAGACCCTGTGACATGAACAGGCTTTTGCTAGGACATCCTTCCGGTCCATCTTCCCACTTCCCCACCCTGTGGTGCAACCCCACCCTGCACCCCACATCCCCACTTCTCCCCTGAGGACACTCTGGAGCTGGTGGGAGCTCTCCCTGGCTAACAAATAAATGACAAACCTCTAGCAGGGACTGCTGGGCTCCCGCGAACCCTTCTCAGCCCTTCCTGAAAGTCTACCCCAGATTCCATGGGCGGCTCCTGTACATACCGGTGGTCTCCTACCTCAAGGGCTCACACCTGTCCACTGATGGCTTTCCCAGGCTGGAGGAGCCACTCACTGACCTGGACAGAGGTGGACAGCAGGGAGCTAATGCCCCTGAGAGCAATCCTCAACTACCATGGGACCCACAAGGGTCAGCGGACAAGTGCGCCGACTTTCTCAGCCCTCTGTGGGACAGTTGTGAAATGTGTCCCACGCAGTCTTTCAGGGGTTCCTGCAGGGAGGCTGAGCCCCAGTTACTCAGGGGGTAACTCCTTCACTGTGCTTCCTGAGAACATCCTCTCAAATGAAGTGCTTGCTCCAAGTCCTTGGCTCAGCATCTGCTTTGGAAGGTACTGGAATTAAGACACGTTCAAAACTCAATTTCCATCACACCATTTCACGAGCCCTTAACTATGGCCACCTGGACACTATATGCCCATGCTTTCGTCCTTCCCATCTTCGCTCTGTCTGTGCCCTTCATCCAAAGTGCTCTCTTACCTTCACATCTGCCATCTCCTATCTATTTTCCAAGAATCAGCTCAGATCTCTTCTCTTTTCTTTTTCATGATAAACATACGCAATGATTGCTCAACTCGGAGCTCCCTGAGCAGTTTTTCCCTTCCTTTGGGGTGACCTTTGTCCTCCAGGTCCCTTGATCTAATGAAGGCTATTGATGACACTGACTCCTCCCTCCGCTTTGGTTCCACTGATTATTTCCATGGCCACCCTCCACCTTATCACTACTCAGAACTGCTCCAGCTCTGAGATCTTAGGCTCCAGTGTCCCTCCGGTAATCACAGACATTTTTCTTTGGCCCTCTGGCTCCAGGAGCATCTGTTCCATGAGGCCTCCAGTTATCAAGGCCTCCCGTCTCCTCTTCCGTCTCTCAGCCCCTCTAGGCCAGATCTGCTCTACCAACCCCATACTGGTGAATCTTTTCCCCAGACTCACCAGTCTCTTGGCGCCTTTCATCCCTCCAGCTGTATAAAACCCAGCCCTTTGTTCACCCATCGGCCTCTGCCAGTGGCCTCAGAAGTACAAAGCTGTTAAGAGAATTCACAGGAGTCACTAGGGTTGGAATCCTGGCTCCACCACCATGCACTGTATGACCCTGGGCAAATTATGTAAGTTTTTGGCCTGCAGGTTCCTGTAAAAGAGAAAAATAAAAAACATACCACTCAGGTTGAAGGTTTAATGTTTAAATGCTAGAGACATGGCAAACCCCACTAACTGGTTAGGCTGATGTTGGTTTTGTTACTGTATGTCTACTTCACTGGGTTGGTGGGGTAAATTAGATGAAATAATGTACAGAAGGTGTTTAGAACTCTGCAGGGGGTAGATGCTCCATAAGTTTTTTGTTTTGTTTTTGTTGTTTTGTTTCATTTTGTTTTGGTACTAGGAATTGAACCCAGGGGCATTTTACCTCTGAACTACACTCTCCACCCCCCCAGCCCTTTCTATTCTTTATTTTGAAATAGGGTCTCGCCAAGTTGCTCAGAATCTCACTAAGTTGTTGAGGCTGGTCTTGAACCTGTGATCCTCCTATCTCAGGCTCCCAAGTACTGGGATTACAGGCGTTGCTCTGTAAGTTTTAGCTGCTGTAGTTATTACTACATTAGTTCCCACAGCTGCCATAATAGACTATCACAAACTGGGTGGCTTAAAAACAACAGAAATGTATTTTCTCACAGTTCTGGCAGCCAGAAGTGTGAAAT
The DNA here is from genome assembly GCA_004027185.1 of Glis glis. Taxonomy (NCBI): domain Eukaryota; kingdom Metazoa; phylum Chordata; class Mammalia; order Rodentia; family Gliridae; genus Glis; species Glis glis. The sequence goes on from PVJS01040791.1 coordinate 2,108, forward strand.
CAAGGTGTCATGTCGGCAGGGTTGGCTCCTTCTGAGGCTGCGAGGGAGAATCTGCTCCATGCCTCTCCCCTAGTTTCTGGTGGCTGCCGGCAATCCTTGGGGTTCCTTGGTCTATAGCTGTATAATCCAATCTCTGCCTCTGGGTACACATGACTGTCCCCTCCGTGTCTTGCTCTCCAGTTTCCCTCTGACTTGCTCTTATAAAGGCACCCGGCATATTTAGGACCCACCCTACGTCCAGGATAACTTTATCTTGAGATCCTTCACCTAATTACATCCACAAAGACCCTTTCTCGAGCCAGGCGTGGTGGTGCAGGCTTGTAATCCCAGTATTTAGGAGACTGAGATAGGAGGATCACAGGTTCGCAACTGGCCTCAGCTACTTAGTGAGGCCCTCCGCAACTTAGTGAGACCCTGTTTCAAAATAAAGAGTAAAAAAATAGGGCCAGGGGTATAGTTCGGAGGTAGAATGCCCCTGAGCTAAATCCCCAGTACTGCAAAAAATAAATAAATAAAATAAAATAAGGTCACCTTCACAGGTCAGAATTTGAACATGCCATTTTGGAGGTCACTATTCAACCCACTGCAATTTTTATTACAAAGAGTTTCAGTGGAAAGGTAGGAATGGAAGCCAGAGGGATGGTTGAAGATTAAGAAATGAAGGGGAGATGAGGAAATGTAGATAATTATTTGAGAAAACATTGGTTAAGAAGGCAAGCAGATGGAAAGGGAGCTAGAGGGAGGCTTGGAGCAGAAGAGGAATTTGTGTTCCTGTTTTAAAATGTGGTAGACCCTTGAGCCTCCTGGGGAGTGGGGTGGTTGGGACAGGGAGGACCTTAAAGATCTTAAGGATTTACAGGAAATGGAGTGAGCAGCTGGCTCCAGAGCCAAGTGGCCATCAATAAATCAGGCCCGATGGATGAGTCAGTAGGCCCCAGGATGGGCCAGCTATACACCCGACAGCGGGCCATGGAACAAGTCAAAACAGAAATATGGCTGGAGGAGAGAAGCGTGAGCCAAGGAACCACCAAAGACAAGAGAAAACACAACCAACCAAGCCTCTGGTGGAAGGGCCTGAGACTTGAAAGGGCTGACTCAGAGATCATTCATTGGGCATCTTATAAAGCTTTCAATTTCTCATCTGAAGCACTGAACACTGCTAGAGGGCAGGCGGAATTGCGATGCCCCTGGGATGGAGGAAGAAACCAAGAACCAGGAAGGTGTTGGGGTTACTGAAGGACACACAGGTAGCTGGGCTGCTCCTCACCGTCCCTAGCCCAGGAGGCTGGGAGCCCAGGAGGTCCTTCATCTGGCAGCAAGTAGGGACCGTCCTGGAGGCCAACACCCAGAAATGGGCACTTATTTTTATCTTTTTTATACTATTGCTCTTGTCCCTTTGCACTCTCCTTCCAAGAGCTTCCCGGATCTTCCCTGGTATGCCCCCTCTTGAAACTTCCTCGAGAGCCTTTCCAGGATGTCTGCTGCTCCCCCAGCCCTTCGCAGTGGGTGCTGTTCAATTGCTTCTCTCCAACTAAACCCTCCTCCAGGGTGGGCACCATCAGCCCCAGCCTCCAATTCATACTCCAGTCTATGGCTTCCAAACCTAATCTTATGTCCAGTCACCTGTCCTGAGCTCCAGACTCATATAACCAACTGCTGGCTGCCCCGTCCATCTGGATGTCCCATGGCACTTCGAACCCAACAGATCCAAAACTAGATTCACCTTGCTGCCCCCCAAATTTGCCTCTCTTCCTGTGTGCCCTACTCAGCGATTGGCACTGCCAGCCACATACCTGCCAATGCCTCTCCCCCAACATCCTGCCAGTTGCCAAGAGCTGTCTGTCCAGAATCTGAGCTGACTTCTCCACCCCTGTTGGGTAAAGCAAAATTGGCATTCAAGGTCTTCTGTGATCTGGCCTCTGCCATATTCTCAAGCCTTATATCAATCCCACATCACCCCATCCTCCAGCCACACCTATGACTTGTAATTTCCCAAATGCTCCCCACTTTCATCTAAGTCATTCCTTCTCCTTCCCACCACCATCCATCTAAAGCCAGCTCTGGTATCAGCTCCTACAAGAAGCTCTCCTAAAAGCTTCCCATGGGGCTAGCCCTTCCGCGTGTGCTTTCCCCACCGTTCACACTATATGATGACTTTTTACCTGCCTGTCAATCCACTAGACCGTGCAGAGGTCTGTCTGGGTTCCCGGGCAGATTCCAGGAGCTGACACATGCTCTGCTCTCAGTTGATGTGCACTGGACTGGACTAACCTGGCACAGTGCTACCGAGCTGCCATAGTTTACAGTTTATTTATTCATCACTTCCTTACTATTTCCATTCTTCTTTGCAACACACAGTTGACTCAAACTATCTTGACACAATTTTTTCCCACCTTTGCATTATTTACTTGGAATATACATCCCAAATTGGTTTCACTTGGCCAAAGGTTATATTTAAATATGTGGCTCCTACTAAGCATTCTTAAATAGTTCCCTAGAGACGGTGTGTAGATTTACATCATTACTACCTGTTCGCATGATTCCCTGCAACACTGACAGCACTGGGTTTTACTATTTTCATTCATATTTGTTACTTTAACAGGTATGTAATGCTGATGGTGACTTCCTTCAGGGAGTCTTCTCTGGTCCTAGAGAGATTGTTATGGCAGAGTATAATAACAGCCGGGCATGGTGTCCCAAGCCTGTAATCCCAGTGCTTGGGAGGCTGAGACAAGGAGGCTCACAAGCTTGAGGCCAGCCTCAGCAACTTAGTAAGACCCTGTTTCAAAATAAAGAATAAAGCTGGGCATGGTGGCGCACGCTTATAATCCCAGTACTTTGGGAGGCAGAGATCGGAGGATCCGGGTTCGCGGACAGCCTCAGCTCTCTCTCTCTCTGTCTCTCTCTCTCTCTCTCTCTCTCTCTCTCTCTCTACCTAGTGAGGCCCTCCTCAACTTCGTGAGACCTGGTTTCAAAATAAAGTATAAAAAAATAGGGCCGGGGGTGTAGCGCGGAGGTAGAACGCCCCTGAGTTCAATCCCCGGTACCGCAAAAAAAAAAAAAATGAAAAGGGCTGCGGTATAGCTTGGAGGTGGAACGCTCCTGGGTTCAATTCCAAGAAAGAAAGGATGGATGGATGGATGGATGGATGGATGGATGGATGGAAGGAACGAAGGAAGAAACAAAGGAAAGAAGGAAGGAACCATAACAGAGGATGAGGCTGGAGAGGGTGTGTAACCCAGGTTCAAGTCTCAAGGAAAACTTCAAGGATCACGTCGATGTTTTCAGTTGCCTTGTGTCTTCAGTCGCATCCTTACCTGCATTGGCTTTTCTGGACTTAGCTCTGTACTTTCTAGCTAGTCTTGGTCATCTCCAGCTCTAATGTTCCTAAGTCCCATGAGGAGTAAACCACAGGCTCCGCTGGGACTAGATATTTCTCCTATCTCACAGGGAGGACACTGAAATTCCCAGGGGTGACACATCGAAGGACAGGACTGGAACTTTCACCCAGCTCTGTGTGACCGTCCCTGGACCAGTGCTCTCCCTGCTGTCCAGAAGGGACCAGGGAGCAAGAAGACACTTCCTGAGAATGGCTACGTGCCTGGCACTTTCGCCCAGTGCTCCTTCACTACCTCCCTGGAAGGTACGGAATAGCAGCCCCAGCCTACAAAGGAGGAGCGGGTAGCTGAAGAACCTAAATGACCCCCCCAAGATGGGGCAAGTCTAGAGAGACCCAGAATGCTCAGCAGCATAGACTCTCCCCCTATTGAGGGCTCCCACCCCCACCTCCATGCCACACTCATCTCAGAGGGGGCACAATGGGTCTAGCAGTGTCAGGATGCAAACTACACCCTTCCTGGGTACAGCTGTCCAAGTCCTAAATCCTCATACCTCAGAATGGATCTGATTTGGAGATGGGTCTTTACATGAGATCATTAGGGTAAGCCCTAATCCAACCTGACTAGTGTTCTTACAAAAAAGGGAAATTTGGACACAGAGAGAGACATGCATAGAGAAAAGAGGTGAAAAGACACAAGAAGAAACAAGACAAAGAAGCCCCAGGCTGCTAGAAGCTGGGAGAGAGGCCTAGACAGATCCTTCCCCCACAGCCCCCAGAAGGAACCCAGCCTGCCAACACCTGGTTCGCAGGCTTGCAGCCTCAGGAGCTGCACGAACTGCATTTCTGTTGTGTAAGCCACCTGATCTGCCGTACCTCCTTCCAGCAGCCCCAGCAAATTAGCACAACGAGAAAACTGCCACCCACCCCAAAACAGTGGCTTCTGGAGATTTTTTTTTTTTTTTTTTTTTTTTTTTTGCGGTACCAGGGATTGAACGTAGGGGCGTTCTACCTCCGAGCTACACTCTCGGCCCTATTTTTTATACTTTATTTTGAAACCGGGTCTCACGAAGTTGCAGAGGGCCTCACTAAGTAGCTGAGGCTGGCCGTGAACCCGGATCCTCTGGTCTCTGCCTCCCAAGTACTGGGATTACAAGCGTGCGCCACTATGTCCGGCTTGGAGATATTTTTGAACAAATGACTTTTGTGATTTCAAACTGTTAAATGTTTGTATCATGTTTTTATTGAAGAAAAACTGGAAAAGATTAGAAAGCATAAAGAAAAAATTAAAAACACATGCCCTCTCACTTCACTGTTTGCATTTTGGTGAGTTTCCTGGCAGCTTTGTTTGCTTGTTTTTCCCCTATGCAGTTGCTAGAACCTTCCTCACAGGGCTGTTCCGAGGCTTGAATGAGCGCCTGGGTGACGTTCTTAGTTCATAGTCCAGGACTGGGTTCTGCACTATACATGGCAGATTTGTGCATATTTATACAGACATTGTATAAAATAAGAGTCCTGCTGTTTTACAACTTCCTCTTTTCACCTACCAGCTTATATTTAATATTTTTCAACAGCATGACATTTAATATTTGTATAGCCTTCCATCTGTGAATGAGGCACAATCTATTTACCCAGTTCCCTTTCATCGAACATTTATACAATACTAATTTTTCCCAGTTATAAATAAAGGGATAAGCCAAATGCGGTGGCACACACCTGTGATCCCAGTACTTGGGCAGCTGAGACAGGAGGATCACAGGTTTGAGGCCAACCTCAGCAACTCAGTGAGACCCTGTTTGAAAATAAAAAATAAAAAAAGCTGGGGGTGTAGCTCAGAAGTAGAATGCCCCTGGATTCTATCCCTATTCCAAAAAAGAAAATAAAATAAATAAGGCTGGGATAAATCATCTTTGATTTTAGGATACACCCCAGAAACAGAATTGCTAAATCAAAACATAACTCCTGTAAATGCTTTTGTAGTTTGAGAAATGGTCCTGCCAGCGGCTATACAATCTACCTCCTTGCCGGTGAGATAGGGGCTCACTTCCCTGCACCGTACCAACATCTGGTGTTTTCCCTATTATTGTTTTGACCAATTCTGTGGAGAGGAAAAACCAGAATCTCCTTTTCATTTGTACTTTGGGACTTCTAATGTTTTCATAAGGTTTTTGTATTTCTTCAGTGAACTACGTTAATCATCCTTTGCCCGTTTTGTCCACCGGTCAGTTCCTCTTATTGTTAGGGGTTTAGTGGGACTTGAAAGGGTTGCAGCCGCTGGGAGCCTACAGGGCAGTTTCCTCCCCACCCTTCTGACCCTCCTCCTCCCACTTTCCCATCCTCCAGAGCTTTCCTTTGCTCTCCAGGGAACCTTTGTCATTCAAACTGGCCCCTGCTTCCCAGGGCCCTGGGAAAGTCATCACTCAAGGCCCCTCCACCTTTTACGTGTTCCCTCCGGCAGCCCCACATTCCTGTGTCGCTCCCCACCTCTCCCCACACCCTGCACATCCTCCCTCGAAATTCTTCCAGGAGGCTCAAAGCCACAGGGGACCCAGACTGGCCTAGCCCTAGAACAAGAATCCCACCCCGCCTGAAAGGGGGAGGGAGCAGGGAGAGGGAGAGAGGTTCAGAGGAGCAGCTGCCCCCCAGGGGAAGGCCTGGGAGAGAAAGGCCACTGTGTGCGGTGGAAGAAAGAACCTGTCTCTGATGTCTTTTGACGTTTGGTGTCTTTCTAGAATCCAGCTCAAATCCCAGGTCAGCCACCTGCAGGCTATCACCTGGTAGGGTTGCAGTGAGGGGGAAATGCAATATTTCTGTAAAGCCTCAGGTGCAGAAATTCATGTGCACAGGTGGCCACAAAGCCAGGAGGATCAGGCCTGCTGCTGCAGGAGAGCTGGGCCTTGGGATGGTCAGGTGCGCTCGGTGGCTGGAGAGGGAGTGTAGCGGGCAGAGGGCAGTCTGGGCAAAGCCGGGAGGCCAGGGGCCCTGTAGTGTGGCTCAGATGAGTATGGTCATGAAAGTGAAGGGTCTCGGGACACACCAGGAGTTCCTAGGGACACCGCCTGGGACTGAAAGGGAAGCTCAGACATCAGCTCGGGCAGTGGACAGGACTCTGTGCCCAACTCGGTTTTCATTCCTGTCTCCAGTTCACTCACTCAAACACCCACTGAGGCCTGCGCACGGCAGAACAGCTTGCGCCAGTGTGCTGGCCCCGCCCTGGATCTGCGGGGAGACAAGCCTGGACCGGAGCGATCGGAGCACAGGGCACCCCAGGAGCGTGACTAAAACTGGGAGTCAGAGAAGCTTCCCTGCAGCAGCCTTTGAGCTGGGTGGGCCTTGGGGTGCGGGCTTATTAGGCCATCGAGGATAGGGATAGCTCAAAGCTTGCAGAGGGTCGCCTGAACCCAGAGTGGAGAGTGAAGTGTGGCCTCTTTGGGGTGACCGCCAGGGCGGGCGCACAGGGGAGGGGGCAGGATGAAACAGGCCGGGGTGCAGAGCCCTGACCCCAAACGCTGAAGCTGGGCGAGGCACGCCAGAGCCAGGCTTCAGAGACCGTGCAGGCGGCGGGCCCCGGGGCCGGGGTGTGTGAGGAGGGGGCGGGAGGGCTGCGGAGGACGGTGCCCCCAACTACCCTCCGCCCGCCCCGCCCCGGGCCGGCTGCACGTAGCGCTCGTAGGCTCTGCGCGCCGGGGCAGGTAACAAAGCGGCCAGTGTGGGCCGGGCGGCGGGGCGGGTCCGCCTGCAACCTGCCGGGTGGGGGTCGGGGCGCCCGAGGGGGCGGGGGCGGCCAGCGGGATCTGCAGAGCCCGCGCTCTGCCCTGCGCCCGGGAAGGCGCCGCGGGCCCTGGCTCACAGACGGAATGGCCGACGCCCAGCCACAGAAAGGAACTGGGCCCGGGTCGCGCGGGGAGTTGAGGTGCACAGCCCTGTGTTGAGGGGGACGACGGAGGGCTGGACCCCCACCCCCAGCGCGAGCACCCGCACAGGGCCCCAGGCCGCAGCGGAATTCCATGTACGTGCGCTGTCAGGTGCACGGGGCGGCTTGCTCGCTCGGGAATGTCTTATCTGGGAGGCCAGAGGTATCTGCCTGGATGGACTGGTTTCCAGGCGACAGTTAACACAAGACTTAAAATAGTCTGGTCTCTATCAAAGGAAGGGTAGGGTGCCGCTGATGAGCATAGGGGTGACCAGAGTCTTCCCCGAGCCCTCCTGGGCGGCACCACTGCAGTCCCCTGCCCATACGATGCCTTCCCAGGTGCTTACAATCCCCAGACACTTGGTATACACCGGTGTGCGTGTCCGTGTAAACCCACAGACCGTGGCCGCGCCTGCCCGCACACAGGCGGGGCTCCACCAGCCACCCAAGAGATCCTGTCAGGAAGGCTGTAGAATGAACCCCAGGGTGAGCCTTTGGAACTGTCCGTCCCCTTACCCCCCTCTTGGCCTGGGCCCTTTGTCCTCTGCTGGGGCAATCCTGGGGCAGATGGAGGAGGAGAACAAAGGCACTTCGGGAGGAATGTCCTCCAACTGGGAGCGGCCGCCCTCCCCCACGGCCCCTACAGTCCAGCCCACTGCAGAGGGGCCTCCCATCCCCCACCAAGGCTACCAAACACAGGCCAGAGGACCACCCAGGATAGGTGTCCAGGCCAAGGGAGAACCGGGAGCTAAGCAACTGCCTCCTGCCCCAGTTAGGGGACATGGGGGTAGTGGCTGCCTCTATTTCTTCATGGGTACAATGGGGGACCCTGCAGGCTGATGACTGTGATCCGGGTCCCTCCATTTCTGCCCTTCTGTCCTGCTTTGGAGCTTATCAGCAGACCTGGGAAGAAGAGCCCAAATCTCCCCTACCCTTGCAGCCTAGCCTAGAGCCCCTGTTTCTGGAAGGGGGAATCTGAAAGCAGCAGAGATAAGCTCTCAGGTACCACATAGCCTGGTGCAGTCTGCTGAGGGTCAGCTAGAGGGAAGCTAGACCAGGCCCAGGTCCTGGGGGTGTCCAGGCCTCTGAGCAAGTTGCGCACACAGATGCAGATGCGGGCCTGCAGCCCCAGGTGCTCAGGGCCCAAGACCAGTGTTCAGAGAGGGAGGGAAGCTCCCACACAGACACAGGGTTAAGAATGAACACAAGTAGATGAGTAATGGATGAGCAAATGAGCATGTAAGGCCATGAATTCATTTGGATAGAAACCCCTCTGCATGCTCAGGCTGGGACCTGTTGCAGACTGTCACGGCTCTGACCTTGGTGTGGACAGGCTACAGCTTCCCAGGGGCTGGGAAACCCTCGGATTCAGCACCTCACCCCCACCTGACCTCCACAAGTGGCCAGGCTGTGCCCACCCAGCATCTGGAGTAGTGCATTAACATGTCCCCCTGCCCGCCAGGCGTCTGGCCCAGACTCCTTCCCAGGTCCTCCATCCCAGAGGCCCCTACAGTGTAGGGCAAACTGTGCCAAAACATAAAAACCTGGATTGAAGGCAGGCCTGGCCACCTCTTGGCTATGTGACCTTGGACAGTCATCTCTCTCTCTGAGACTTAGTTTGTAAGGCTCAGTAAAATAGGCTTAGTTTGTAAGGCCCAGACTCCTTCCCAGGTCCTCCATCCCAGAGGCCCCTACAGTGTAGGGCAAACTGTGCCAAAACATAAAAACCTGGATTGAAGGCAGGCCTGGCCACCTCTTGGCTATGTGACCTTGGACAGTCATCTCTCTCTCTGAGACTTAGTTTGTAAGGCTCAGTAAAATAGAGGCCAAAACGCCTTCTTCCCTTTACAGAATTGGGGTCGCTTGCAGCACGGTGCCTCCCCATCAGTTTCTCTAGCACCCAGGGTTCTTTGTTCACCCTGTGCACGCCCTTCCCTACCCCTCCCTTTATATCCACCTGTACACCTGCACCAGCAGCTCCCCAGGGCAGGAGCTGCTCTCCATCTCGGTGCCCACAATTGCCCAGCAGCATCTAACATGTGGCCAAGCACTGGGCAGTGGAAGTCAATATTCGTTGAATGGTAAACAATGAGTGAAAACATTTTGTTAACCAGAGAGGGCTGTGCATAGATAAGGGCTTTTGTCATTATGACGATATTTTATTTATTTATTTATTTATTTATTTATTTATTTATTTAGCGGTACCGGGGGTTGAACCCAGGGGCGTTCTACCTCCGCGCTACACCCCTGGCCCTATTTTTTTATACTTTATTTTGAAACCAGGTCTCATGAAGTTGCTGAGGGCCTCGCTAGGTAGAGAGAGAGAGAGAGAGACGGGGAGAGAGAGCTGAGGCTGTCCGGGGAACCCGGATCCTCTGGTCTCCGCCTCCCAAAGTACTGGGATTACAAGTGTGCACCACCACGCCCGGCTTACTATGACAATATTTTAAATCACAGAGGTTCAGGACTTAAACATTATCTTACTGATTCAGTGACTCGTGTTTGACAGATGAAGAAAATGAGGCCCAGAATGTAATGGTCAGAGATCACTCATGCAGGCTGTCGTGCTTGAACATCAACCAAAGTCTAACTCCCAGGAAAAAGGGCCAACCCATTCCCCTTCCCAGGTCATTCTTGTCATGGGAGACATGCTAATTCTGAGGGGTCCTTGGCTTCCATGATGAATAAGAATTTCAACACATGCCATCAGAAAAAGGCAAAGGTTTAATTAACTTAAGAAAGGTGGAGATACAGGTTGGGGTTCATCTAAGAAAGGTGGGGATACAGGTTGGGGGTCATCTCAAGAAGGGGAGAGCGAGTCTCCCTGTGCATGTCTGTTCATCCATCCAAACGAACAAGAGAGAGTCCGCGTGCTTTCGCAGTTCTTTTATAGGAGGGGGTAGGTAGGGTCGCACAGTGGAGGGCAGGACTTCCTCTTAGTCCTCAGTTTCCCTGGCAACAGATAGGCAGTGGGGTCTGACCTTTGTCCTCCTCACCCACCCTACTTACATTAAGCATCTCAGGTGTGGAGAGGAGCCATTGTGATTAAGGGTGTGGACTTATTAAGGCTTCTGCCTGGCTGAACACACCCTATAGGGTGGAGTTGGATTATGAACTTTCAAAATTTTAAATCTCTATTTTCCCAATGTCTCCTTTCTGCCTAATATTTCTATCTTTTCTATTTTACCTCATCAGTTCTTACCAGAGCATCCATCCAGATCTCTTCCTCATGTGACTGCAGCCAGTACAGACCAGGAAAGCCAAGCACTTGGATCCCTTCTTCTTCCCACCAGTGACTGTGCTCCCCAAGAGACCTGAGAGTCATCAATACAGGGGGGTTCTTGAGGGCAAAAGACAGGGTGCTACCGCAGAGAGGCATTATCACAGCGTAGAGCTCAGGATAGTAAAATCAGTATGGACTTCAAAGCCAGACCAAAGCTGGGTATGGTGACACATGCCTGTATTCCCAGTACTTGGGAGGCTGAGACAGGAGGATCACAGGTTCGAGGCCAGCCTCATCAATATAGCAAGACCCTCAGCAAGTTAGCAAGACCCTGTTTCAAAATGAAAAATAAAATAGGGCTGGGGGTGTAGCTCAGAGATAGAGTGCATCTGGGTTCAATCCCCAATACCCACCCCACTAAAAAGTGTCTGAAACCAAAGGAGGAGGACCATAATTATGTGTTCTCCTTCTGTCTTCTCTCTCTTTCTCTTCTTCCTACCTCCAATTTTCCCCTCTACTCCCAAGATGAAGCTAGGCCTGCTGCCCTTCCTCCACCCCAGAGGCCATTGTATGGAGGTAGTGGTATGGGGGAAGTGAGGCTGTGGTAAGCCAACAGTGGTATCTCAGACGGTACCTACATCAACTCTCAGAAACCTGTGAGTGTCACCTTTATTGCAAAGATGTGATTAAGTTAAGAATCCTGAGGGGAGGAATTTATCCTGAATTGTCCAGTTAGGCCCTAAATGCTATCACAAATGGCCTTATTTAAAACAAACAAACGAACAAGGTTTTATAAGACAGAGAGGGACAGCTAAGAGAGAAAAGACAAACATATGCAAAGGAGAAGGAGATGCGAAAACAGAGCCGGAGATGGGAGTGATGTGGCCACAAGCCAAGGAACATCTGCAGCCACCTGAAGTTGGAAGAGGCCAAGAACGGATTCTCCCCGAGAGCCTGAGAAGGGATTGGAACCCCACCAACACTCGCATTCAGACTTCTGGCCTCTAGAACCGTGAGAGAAAACACTTTTGTTGTTTTAAGGCACCCGGTTTGTGGTAACTTGTTATAGCAGCCACAGGACGCTAATCTAGGTCTGTTGGTTCTGGCTCCAAATCAGACAGCCCCCTGCCTCTGCACTTCTTGTCTTCTAGCCAAACCTGGACCCAGGCCACGGCACTCACCCACTAAGCCCTGAAGTCTGATCTTGATGGGGTAGGATGCCTGTGTAGGGAGGGGTGAAGGGAGATTTCCCCTTCACCCTCTGAAGGTTCACTGGAATACACTGACAAGCATTAAATAGGAGAAAAGGAAGCCCGGCATGGTGGCGCACGCCTGTAATCCCAGTACTTGGGAGGCTGAGACAGGAGGATCACAGGTTCAAGGACAGCCTCAGCAACTTAGTGAGGCTCTCAGTAACTTAGACCTGTTTCCAAATAAAAAATAAAATAGGGCTGAGGGCATAACCTGGAGGTAGAAGGCCCATGGGTTCCATCCCTAGTACCACAGAAATAAATAAACAAACAAACAAACAAATAGGAGAAAAGGAATACAACTTGCAAAGGAATACAACATGCAAAAGGGGAAAAAAAATCACGTCATGGGGAAAATTACAGAAGTATGATCACCCACTGGCTCCACATGATTCAAAAACTTACATAATAAGCCCTCTTTTCCTGTAAGGGAGGGGAGAATGAGGAAGGTAGATAATTTTCTGGAAATAGTAAATAATTTTTAATGGAACTGAATGGCGTAGGGAACATACAATGGATTGTAAATGGTTATCTTTGGGACAAAAATAGAGGACAATGGCGTGTGACAAAAGTCTGTCGTGGAGTGTCGACAGCCTTTGGTCTTTCTTCCTGCAGATACGAGTTGTCTTCTCTGGCTAATAAAATTTCAGTAAGACTGAAGGCCATTGTGTTTCTTTTGGCAGATTGGTCCTGTAGATAATGGACTTGCCGAAAGCCTCTCCCTGTGCTGAGAGAGGGAGGAACAGGGGAAGGTCAGAGGACCTTGATTCCAGGTAGGCTGGAGGCTTCTCAGCAGCCACAGCACTGAAGCACTGATTTTCAGGGATCGGTTCCAGAGCCCCAGTTTTGGTCCCTGAAGGCTAATGTGGGTCGTAGTTACCACCTGCCCCTGGACCCTGCCTGCCTCCACTGAACTGCAGCCCCGTTTCTCTGTCCCCTAAGACCCTGTGGAACTGGAGCGGGACATGCCTACTAGGGCCAAGTACTAGTTGGAGGGGGGCAACACTAACAGGAAAATTAGGAGGCCTTTATTTATTTGTTTGTTCATTCATTCATTTATTCATTCAGTACTAGGGATTGAACCCAGGGGCATTCTACCTCTGAGCTATACCCCCAGCCCTATTTTATTTTTTGTTTTGAAACAAGGTCTCACTAAGTTGCTGAAGGTCTTGCTAAGTTGCTGAGGACGACCTCAAATCTGCCATCCTCCTGTCTTAGCCCCCCAAGTACTGGGATTACAGGCGTGGGCCACCACACCCAGCAGGAGGCCTATATTTAAGTTTTGCCTCTTCATTAGCTTGCTATGTTAACTGAGCTAAGTCACTTAACCTCTGGATCAGTCTTCTCACCTGCCAAATACTCAGCTTGGAGTGCATGGTTTCCCGGGCCCTTTTGGTTCTGACTGTGAATGAGCAGAAGACATGGATACAAACATCCATGGAACAAAAATAGTCATAAAAAAAATCGCATCTCTACCGAACATATAGATTTTTTTCTTGTTATTATTTCCTAAACAATACAGTATAACAACTATTATACAGCATTTACGTTGTATTTGGTATTATAAGAAATCTAGAAGTGATTTAAAGTATATGGGAAGCTGAGCAGATGCCTTACACCTATAATCCCAGTCACTTGGGAGGCTGAGACAAGAGGATAGCGATTTTGAGGCCAGCCTGGGCAATTTAGGGAGACCTTGTCTCAAAATAAAAAATAAAAAGGGCCAGGCGTGGTGGCGCACGCTTGTAATCTCAGTATTTGGGAGGCTGAGATAGGAAGATTCCAGGTTTGAGGCCAGACTCAGCAACTTAGTGAAACTCTGTTTCAAAATAAAAAATAAATCAGGCTAGGCATGTAGCTTGGAGATAGAACACCCATGGATTCAATCCCTAGTATCACAGATAGATAGATATAGATAGATTGATGATGATGATGAAGAAAGATAGATGATAGATAGATAGATAGATAGATAGATAGATAGATGATAGATGGATGGATGGATGGATGGATGGATGATAGATAGTGCTGGAGATGTAGCTCAGTGGTAAAATGCTCTTGAGTTTAATTCTCAGTACCAAAAAAGAAATGAAAGTATATGGGAAGATGTGCATTGGCTCTATGCATGTACTGCACTACAGCATTTTAAGTAAGGGACTTGAGCATCTGTGAACTTGGGTGTCCAGGGGACTGAAGGACCTCATAACACAGAATAGTCCCCCAGAAAAAAAGAGAACTGTCTGTCCCAACATCACAATCATGCTGAGGTTGAGAAACCCTAAGCCAAGCCAAGACTTGGTCTTAGGATACAAAAGGCAGAAATCATAAAAGAAAAATTTGATAAATTAGACACTTCATTAAAATGAAAGACTTCTGTGTGTGTGTGTGTGTGTGTGTGTGTGTGTGCGCACGCATGTGCGCGCGCGCACGCACGTATTACTGGGGATTGAACCCAGGGGTGTTCTACCTCTGAGCTACACCCCCAGCCCTATTATATTTTTTAGTTTGAAATAGGGTCTTACTAAGTTGCTGAGGGCCTCACTAAGTTGCTGAGGCTGGCTTCAAATCTGTGATCCTCCCATCTCAGCCTCCCAATTGCTGGGATTATGGGCATGCACCACCATGCCCGGCTTATGACTTCTGCTCTTTCAAAGACACAATTAAAAAAGAAGAAGAAAGAAAGAAAAAGAAAAGGCAAGTCACAAGTGGGTAAAAACACTTTCAAAAGCCAGGCGTGGTAGCACACGCCAGTAATCCCAGTACTTGGGAGACTGAGATAGGAAGATCGCAGGTTCGAAGTCAGACTCAGCAACTTAGCGAGACCCTGTTTCCAAATAAAAAATAAAATAGGGCTGGGGGTATAACCCAGAGGTAGAAGGCCCCTCGATTCCACACAAAGTACCATACACACACACACACACACACACACAAAAAAAAAAACACTTATTTTAAAATACATATAAGATAAAGGACTTTTCTCCAGAATATATAAAGAACTCTTACAACTCAATAATAAGAAAACAACCAGAGTGCTTGTAATCCCAGTACTTGGGAGACTGAGACCAGAGGATCCGGGTTCACGGCCAGCCTTAGCTACTTAGTGAGGCCCTCCGCAACTTAGTGAGACCCTGTTTCAAAATAAAGAATAAAAAATAGGACTTGGGGGTGTAGCCCAGAGGTAGAATGCCCCTGGGTTCAATCCCTGGTACCGCAAAAAAAAAAAAAAAAAAAAGAAAACAACCAATTTTTTAAATAGGCAAAAAATGGAACAGGTACTTCACCAAAGAAGAACTTTCAATGAGCACATAAAGATTCTTACCATCATTAGTCCTAGAAAAATGAAAACTTAAACTACAAGAAATGCCAATATACATTCACTGGAATGACCAAAAATAGGGAATGACCCTGAGAAGTTCAGCCAGGAAGTGGAAAGTATACTTAGCACTTTGGCAAGTTTTTAGAATTTTAAAGACATTCTAATAGTATACATCTGAAAGCACTTACTGTATTTGTCCAATAAAATATTTAGGACCTACATGTGGGTTGTAGCATTTGTTCAGTGGAGATTACCTATTAAAGATCTATGAAGGTGGTCACAGTTTGTCCAGGGAATAAATCATTTACGGATCTTTCTGTTAGCTAGGATTTTTGGTATTTAGAACCTGCAACATTAGGTCATAGGCACATTGGACATCTGCTGATTAGGGAGGGATGGACTTCCTCAACAGTACCCCTTCCCGCCCTGATCTGGTGAGGCCCATTGTTGGCAGGCTCTTCATAATGCCTCTGGGATTTCACCTTGAGCTCCATACATATTCTTGTACTAATGCCCCTTTGACTGAGTCAGCGTGAGTGGTTGGTTCTTTGTTTCTTGCCACTATAAACTCTTCTCTGGAAAAGGGTCAGCGTTCTACTTTATGACTAAGGGTTAGCTAAAGATTAGATTTAGGATTATGGTCATAGAAAACCTAATTCAAATTACTCCTAGAGCTGTATCTTTAACACACACATAGTAAGTGGTCAGTATATACTGGTCAAATAAATAAATGAATGGAAACTGGTTTAAGCAAAAGGAATCTGTTCCTTGGCTTCAGGTGGCTCAAATAATATCACCAAGAAGGGGGAAAGGAGCATGGCGTGGTGGCGCACGCTTGTAATCCCAGTACCTGGGAGGCTGAGACAGGAGGATTGGAGGTTGGCAGCCAGCCTCAGCAACTTAGTGAGGCCCTCCACAACTTAGACCCTGTTTCAAAATAAAACAAATAAAAATAGGGCTGGGGGTGTAGCTAAAAGGCAGAATGCCCCTGGGTTCAATCCCCAATAACACACACAAAAAAAAAAGAAAGAAAGAGAGAGAGAAGAAAGAAAGAAAGAAAGAAAGAAAGAAAGAAAGAAAGAAGGAAGGAGGAAGAAAGGGAGGGAGGGAGGGAGGGAG
>PVJS01040792.1:0-18263 GCA_004027185.1 Glis glis
CTTCGTGAGACCCAGTTTCAAAATAAAGTATAAAAAATAGGGCCGGGGGTGTAGTGCAGAGGTAGAACGCCCCTGGGTTCAATCCCTGGTACCGCAAAAAAAAATATAATAAATAAATATATATATATATATATATATATATATATATATACTCCCCATGTTGTCTTAATATTCTAGCAAGGCTGGCTCTTTATTTTTATTTTTTTATTTTTTTTTGCGATACTAGGGATTGAACCCAGGGGCATTCTACCTCCGAGCTACACCCCCAGCCCTATTTTTATTCTTTATTTTGAAACAGGGTCTCACTAAGTTGCAGCGGGCCTCACTAAGTAGCTGAGGCTGGCCGAGAACCCGGATCCTCGAGTCTCAGCCTCCCAAATCCTGGGATTACAAGCGTGCGCCACCACGCCTGGCTTGCCTCGAGGTTTTCTTGCACAGAGGAGTTTGGGATCCTTTCCTGAGCTCCAGAACCCACTGTGCCAGGCCGTGGTGGGAGCGGATAAGATGCAGAGAAGTCAAGTTCTGAGAGACTGCTTGGGTTTTATTCCGTGTCCTGGTTATTAAGTAGGAAGAAAGTTGCAGCTCCCAGGGGAAATGTCTTGCAGCCTCAGCTCTGTGTCCAAGGCTGCATTGACCTTGACCTCCTGCACCAACCTCTCTCTTTCTCTCACTTTTCTTTTTTTTTTGAGACTTTGGGGGGGGGGGCAGTACTAAGATTACAAGCATGCGCCACCATACCCGGCTACAATGCATATTTAGATTGCCCCAGAGCTCACTGCATTTTTTTTTTCTGGCAGATGACTGGCTAGTTTTTGAAAATCTGTTTCTTTAAAAACCCGGTAACTGGGTATGGTGGCACACGCTTGGAATCCCAGTACTTGGGAGACTGAGACAGGAGGATCACAAGTTCGCAGCCAGCCTTAGCAACTTAGTGAGACCCTGTTTCCAAATAAAAAATAAAATAGGGCTGGGGGTGTAGCTCAGAGGTAGAATGCCCCTGGGTTCAATCCCCAGGAACACAAAAAATAAAGTAAAATAAATAAATAAATACCCTGTAAGAATGACAGTCATAGTCATGCCGTTGCCCATTTCCAAATAAAATGAACTGTCATCGATGCCCCCAAGATACACCTGCTCGGGCACATGAGTTGCTAATGACTACCTGAGGGTAGCATTTGCATGGTTTTTGAGTTTGGGGGGTTTTTTTTGGAGGTGGTACTGGAGCTTGAACCCAGGGCCATTCTACCTCTGAGCTATACCCTCAGCCCTATTTTATTTTTTATTTTGAAACAGGCTCTAACTAAATTGTGGAGGGCCTCACGGAGTTGGTGAGGCTGGCCTCCAATCTGCAACCCTGCAGTGTTAGCCTCCCAAGAATTAGGATTACAGAGGTGAGCCGCCTTGAACAACTTGATTGGATTTAAAGACCTAGGGACACCTTTCTTTTTTTTTTTTTTTTTTTGCGGTACCGGGGATTGAACCCAGGGGCATTCTACCTCTGAGCTCCACCCCCAGCCCTATTTTTTATTCTTTATTTTGAAACCGGGTCTCACTCACTAAGTTGCGGAGGGCCTCACTAAGTAGCTGAGGCTGGCCACGAACCCAGATCCTCCAGTCTCAGCCTCCCAAGTACTGGGATTACAAGTGTGCACCACCATGCCCGGCTCCAGGGACACCTTTCCCTGAACACCTTTGTTGTTGGTTTTGGGGTTTTGTTTTTTTTTTTTTGAGAATCTATTCACAGTTAAAGGGGGGAACTGTTCGAAAGAGAGCCATTAGCACATTTTTTAATTCTGGCTGCCAGCCGACAGCTGTGTTGTGCTTAGTGGAATAGGGTGTATTTACTGATGCCTCGATGCTGTTCTTTGGATTTCCATGAATTCGACACACTCAGCACTAGAGCGTGCGTGGCCGTGTGTTGTGTCTCATATGCATTACATGTTTCCTACTTCAACCTCGTCAAAGCCTCGCCAGACCTCCTGAGGCCTGGAGGAATAAACACTTTGTTAGAAATGCTTCCCTCATCTCTGCAGATCCGCCAAATTAAAGTCCTTCATTTAAAGCTGGGCGTGGTGGCGCACGCCTGTAATCCCAGTACTTGGGAGGCTGAGACAGGAGGATCACAGGTTCAAAGCCAGCTTCAGCAATTTAGTGAGACGCTCACCAACTTAGTGAGACCCTGTTTCTAAATAATAAAATAGAAAGGACTGGGGGTATAGCTCGGAGGTATAATGCCCCTTCATTCAATACCCCCCACACACAAATATATATATTTAATCCTTTGTTTATTGAAACATGCTTGAACATGCCAGGAGAGGTTGTCTGTTTGTCTGTCTGTCTGTCTGTTTTGTGATACTGGTGATTGAACCAAGGAGCATTCTACCTCTGAGCTACACCCCAGCCCTACTTTATTTTTTATTTTGAAACAGGGTCTAACTAAAGCCACACTAAATTGCTGAGGCTGGCCACAAACCTGTGGTCCTCCTATCTCAGCCTCCAAGTACTAGGATTACAAGTGTGCGCCACCATGCCCGGCTCAGGAGAGGTTTTTGACAGACACAGGATGTGTGTGGCAGGAAGAAAGGAATGTTAGAGGGAGACTATGAGTATCCAAGAAACATAAAAAGGCATATTTAAGCCAGGCATGGTGGCACACACCCATAATCCCAGTACTTGGGAGGCTGAGACAGAAGGATCGCAGGCTCAAGGCTAGCCTCAGCTACTTAGCAAGACCCTGTTTCAAAATAAAATAGGAGCCGGACATGGTGGCTCACGCTTGTAATCCCAGTACTTGGGAGGCTGAGACCAGAGGATCCGGGTTCATGGCCAGCCTCAGCTACTTAGTGAGGCCCTCCGCAACTTGGTGAGACCCTGTTTCAAAATAAAGAATAAAAAATAGGGCTGGGGGTGTAGCCCGGAGGTAGAAAGCCCCTGGGTTCAATCCCCAGTACCGCAAAAAAAAAAAAAAAATAGGGCTGGAGGTGTAGCTCAGAGATATTATGCCCCTGGGTTCCATCCCCATTACCACAAAGAATAAAAAATAAAATAAAGTGATAGGAAGCCAGGCGTGGTGGTGCACTCCTATAATCCCAGTACTTGGGAGGCTGAGACAGGAGGATCACAGGTTCAAGACCAGCCTCAGCAAGTTAGCAAGACCCTGTTTCCAAATAAAAAATAAAAGGGCTGGAGTATAGCTCAGAGGTAGAATGCCCCTGCATTCAATCCCCAGTACCTAAAAAAAAAAAAGAGGATAGATACCATGGTATAAAAGCACATGAGCAGAAAGGGCCTAAATTATGCATCCCCAGAAGAAACAACTTCATTCCTTCTGCCTCCAGTAAAGTTCATCATTCCTAATATGTCCTATTCTTTTTTTTTTTTTTTTTTTTTTTTTGCGGTACTGGGGATTGAACCCAGGGCATTCTACCTCCACGCTACATCCAAGCCCTACTTTTTATTCTTTATTTTGAAACAGGGTCTCACTAAGTTGCGGAGGGCCTCACTAAGTAGCTGGGGCTGGCTGCGAACCTGGATCCTGCAGTCTCAGCCTCCCAAGTACTGGGATTACAAGCGTGCGCCACCACGCCTGGCTCCTAATATGTCCTATTCTAATCCAGGTCTCTTATTTCATCTCTCTCATAATAGTCAACTAAACTGCTCCCCCCTTCCTACTGCATGAAAGTCAAGCCTAGAAGGACATTTACTTATCTTGTATACCACACCTTGATTTACTTTCAAAAATGGAATCAAAATTTAGGACATTTCATCAGAGAAGAGCATTGAAGTGCTCTTTGCTTACAAATGACTTGCCACCCACCAAAGTGTTCTTGATTTCCACATTTATGACCTCCTGGCACCCAAGAGACTGACACTCGCCCACAAGTAAAAAGTAGACGCTGTTCTAGTTAAAGATAAATGAAAAGAAAAACCTCAGCCTGGCGTGATGATGCTCGCCTGTAATCCCAGTACTTGGGAGGCTGAGACAGGAGGATTGCAGGTTTGAGGCCAACCTCAGCAATTTAGTGAGACCCTGTTTCAAAATAAAAAATAGGCCGGGCGTGATGGCGCACGCTTGTAATCCCAGTACTTTGGGAGGCAGAGACCGGAGGATCCTGGTTCGCGGCCAGCCTCAGCTCGCTCGCTCTCTCTCCCTGTCTGTCTGTCTGTCTGTCTGTCTCTCTCTCTCTCTACCTAGTGAGGCCCTCCGCAATTTCGTGAGACCTGGTTTCAAAATAAAGTATAAAAAAAATAGGGCCGGGGGTGTAGCACAGAGGTAGAACGCCCCTGGGTTCAATCCCCGGTACCGCAAAAAAATAAATAAATAAAAATAAAAAAAATAAAAAATAAAATAAAAAGGCTGGGGCCAAGCCGGGCATGGTGACACACACTTATAATCCCGGTACTTGGGAGGCTGAGACAGGAGGATCGCAGGCCAGCTTCATCTACTTAGTGAGGCCCTCCACAACTTAGTGAGACCCTGTTTCAAAATAAAATAGAGCTGGGATTGTAGCTCAGAGATAAAACGCCCCTGAGTTCAATCCCCAGTACAAGAAAGAAAGAAGGAAGGAAGGAAAAAAGGGAGGGAAAACCTCAAGGTGATTAGCTCAGAAATTCATTTGACTTATTACTGTCAAGTTGTTCTCATTAGTTTGTACACACTCCAGCCCAACTCACAAATAAAATGAAGCGATTAATTTACAGCAAACCTATGTATCCCCTGGAAAGGGCTGGGGTGGGCACGCCGGTATCTGTGTGTGTCAGCCTGCAGTTGTTAGTACATATGGACAGAGGGGTTGAGAAATCCACAATTGCCAAGATTCCCAGAATTGGGAATGACCTATTTTCCAGTTTTGATGCTCCATGGTATTATTTCAGCCTCCTCCTTTGACTTTTTAGGTGGTCCGGGACATCCTGCTGATCGGACACAGACAGGCTTTTGCATGGGTTGACGAGTGGTACGGTAAGTCAGAGTCCCCAAAATAATTTGTAGAGCAGTTTCATAACACGTCGGCTTGGGCTTGCAGTCCATCTGGCTTCAACTGTTACCTAAAAGGACAGTCACAAAGGCAGGCGACTGCTTCTTCTCTTGGAAATAGCACTGTCCACCGAGCATACTAAAGATGTAATTATAGAAGCCTGGTCTAAAATAACCACGGAGCTATTGACTAAGTAGGAGCTCAGTATGTTTGATGCTTGCATAGTTGATAAGCAGGGCTCCATCCTTCTCTGTTGGGTGGATTTCAAACCCATCCTCATTTATCCCAACCTTCAAGATCAAAGCTTTCCGAAGCATCGTGTTAAGTCAAAGTAGTCCTTTGATTCCGAGAACACTTGAAACAATCCCTCACCGAATACGTACGGACGGGTTCTGCAAGAACTCAAGGGCAGATGAAGGCATAGGTGCCTGTTAATCTAATTGAAACTCTTGCTCTGGCTTTCTTTCCTGATGAGGGAAGAGTTAAATAAGTTCTGCACATCGCCAGTGACTGAAGGCAAGGTTTGCTTCATCCGGTGATGGATGGACCACCCTGCCCGGCACCTCAGCACTGTTGTCTCCTCCACGTGTCTTCTCTGCATTCCAGCACCAGTCATCAGGCTGTGTCCTGGCTATAAATAGAAACAAACACGCCCAATGGGTGACTTAGCGTTGATCTGATTTTTCAGGTCGATTAATGAAACGCCCTCCTCCTTGGCCTTTTCCTAAGTCACATTACATTTGTTCTGAGTGTAACCTACATTGTATTTTGGTCCTTTTCCATCTTTGTTCCACCAATTCCCTCCTTCTTCTTAGCAGAAGGTACCAAATTTAAAGTAAAAGGGTAGCCCGGCGTGGTGGCGCACGCCTGTAATCCCAGTACTTGGGAGACTGAGCCTGGAAGATCGCAGGTTCGAGGGCAGCCTCAGCAAGTAGTGAGACTCTCATCAACCTAGTGAGACCCTGTTTCAAAAGAAAAATAAAATTGGGCTGGGGGTGTAGCTTGGAGGTAGAATGGCCCTGGGTTCAATCCCCAGTACCTAAATAAATAAATAAATAATAAAGTAAAAGGATACATTGGACAGAATGGGCAAAAACAGTGATGGTTATTAATCTTGCTAGCTATTTCTGAGCCACATTTAAAAGGACCTGGTTCCGTAGGTGTTGAGCATTTTGTTTTGTCTTGTTTCCGTTTTTCCAGATCTGAAGAGTAGATGCATCTTTCAGGGTTTGTCCAAATGCAGTTCATCATTTCCTCTCTTATCTCACACCCCCAGGATGCTGCTCTCAGGCAGCAAGCTGTCCTGAAATCCCCCTAGGACCTATTTGTGTTGTCTTTTGTGAGGCAGGTGGATGGAGAGTCTCCTGTGATTATATCTGCTGATGCATAAACAAATCTTTCCCAGCCAGGCGTGGTGGTGCAGGCCTGTATCCCCAGAACTTGGGAGGCTGAGACAGGAGGATCGCAGGTTCAAGACCAACCTCAGCAAATAGTGTGACTCTCAGCAATCTAGCAGGACCCTGTTTCAAAATGAAAAATAAAAAGGGACTGGGGGTGTAGGTCAGAGGTAGAACGCCCCTGGGTTCAATCTCCAGCACGGAAAAAGAGAGGGAGGAAGGGAAAAAAATCTTTCTGGGTGTGTGTGTGTGGAGGGGGGGTTTCTGGGAAAGTTTTTTTTGTGATACTGGGGATTGAACCCAGAGGCATTTTACCTCCGAGCTACACCCCCAGCCCTATTTTTTATTCTTTATTTGGAAGCAGGGTCTCACTAAGTTGCAGAGGGCCTCACTAAGTAGCTGAGGCTGGCTGCAAACCTACGATCCTCCTTTGTCAGCCTCCCAAGTACTGGGATTACAAGTGTGCATGCACCACTACACCCGGCTCTGGGAAGGTTTTCTCAGATTTTCAGAGGGAGCAGAGACCCCCCCCACACACACACACACACAAAACAAGGTGAAGAACTTCCAGCTGCTCCTGACTTGCACTCTCATGGTGTCCTCGTTACCAGCCCCAAGAGAATATCAAAAGGAGATCAAAAATAGTAGGCTTGAGCTGATAAGAAGTTTGGCAAGAGGACAGGCAGGTGAAAGGCCAAAATCTGCCACTTTGAAGACCAAGAGGCAGGGAGGGACTTGGGTAGGTTTCTCTCCAGCACCCAGAATGCCATTGAGGATTTTCAAAAAAAAAAAAAAAAAGGACAACATCAAAACAGGAAGGGTTTCTGATCAAGAGGACAAAACGGGGGTGAGGGTGTAGGCCTGGAGTCGAGTGTTTGTCTAGCATACATGAGGACCTGAGGTACATTCCCAGTATCAAAAAAAAAAAAAAAAAAGACAAGCCAGGTACAGTGGCATACACCTTCAATCCCAGTACTTGGGAGGCTGAGACAGGAAGATTGCAGGATCAAGGCCAGCCTGGGCAACTTAGTGAGACCCTATTTCAAAATAAAGAGATCTGGGGTATAGCTTGGAGGTAGAATGCCCCTGGGTTCAATCCCTAGTACCACTAAAAAAAAAAAAAAAAAACTGGGCACAGTGGTGCAGGCCTTAAATCCCAGTACTTGGGAGGCTGAGACAGGAGGATCGCAGGTTCGCAGCCATCCTGGGCACCTGTTTCAAAATAAAAAATAAAAATGGAGCAGGGATGTAGCTCAGAGGTAGAATGCCTTTGAGTTTAGTCCCAGCAAGTAGTGAGATGCTCATCACCATAGCGAGACCCTGTTTCAAAATAAAGTGCTGGGCATGGTGGTGCATGTTTATAATCCCAGTACTTGGGAGGCTGAGATAGGAGGATTGCAGGTTTGAGGCCAGCCTCAGCTACTTAGTGAGGCCCTCCATAACTTAGTGAGACCCTGTTTCAAAATAAAGAATAAAAAGTAGGGCTGGGGGTGGAGCTAGGAGGTAGAATGCCCCTGAGTTCAATCCCCAGTACCGCAAAAAATAAAAAAAAAAGAATAAAAAATAAGGCTGGGGGTGGAGCTCAGAGGTAGAATGCCCCTGGGTTCAATCCCTAGTACCGCAAATAAATAAATAAGTAAATAAATAAATAAGTAAATAAATAAATATAAAAAATAAAATTGGGCTGGGATGTAGCTCAGAGGTAGAATGCCCTTCAATTCCCAGTACCAAATAAATAAATAAAAACACCTCAAGGGAAAAGGGAGACCTCCATTCTGGAAACCTTTAGGAAGAGAACAGCTCCCTGTTACTCAGGATGTGTTAGGTGAGGACAGTTAACCACTCAAGGAGTCCTACCGCTCAACACGTCCTTTCTGTATGTGAGTGCAGAAACAGAGGGTAGGCGTTAGTGGCTGTGGAGCATCCGGGCACCTTGTACTCTCTCCCCAGAGGGGGCCTCCGCCCCTGCATCCACGTTCACAGCTCCCGCCAAGGCAAGCAGCCCTTCCACTCAGCGAGGGGTCTGAGAGCTGCCATCAATTTCCCATAAGCAGCTGCGGGCATCAGCAGCCCAGCTGAGCTGCCAGCCAGGAATCCGGTGGCTCCTTCGTGACCTGCCGCAGACACTCGGGAAATCGAATGAATGGAAAGAGCCCAGACCACAGCCTGTCTTCTGAGCTACTTACTCAAGGTAGTGCTGGGAACCGAGCCTTCAGGTACACGGGTGACTGTTACCAAGGCCAAGGGCCCACCAGCATAACCCTTCAGTGCTGGGTAGCTCATAGCGCTTATTTTTCTTTGATCTATGCAGACTCGGTGAGGCTCTCATTAGTAAACATGGAAAAGGTCCCAAGTAATAAAGCCCTGGCCTGTAGCTGTCACGTATAGCGCTGGTTCTCAAAGCGAGGTCCCCAGACTTGCGCTATCAGCATCGCCGGGGTATTTGTTAGAAATGCATATTCTCAGGCCCCCACCCCAACCTGCCAACTCAGAAACTTTGGTGGGGTCTAACCCAGCAATCTATATTTTAAGAAGTCCTCCAGAGTCAGGCACAGGGGCGCACGCCTGTAATCCCAGTACTTGGGAGGCTCAGACAGGAGGATCGCAGGTTCAAAGTCAGCCTCAGCAATTTAGTGAGAGCCTCAGCAACTTAGCAAGACCCTGTTTCAAGATAAAAAAAATAAAAAGGTTGCAGGTGTGACTTGAAGGTAGAATGCCCCAGGATTCAGTCTCCAGTGGAAATTAAAAAAAAAAGTCCTCCAAAGAATTCTGAACTATTTGCTTATATGATGGGCTATAAACCAGATTGGAAGCGGGCGTGGTGGTGCACGCCTGTAATCCTAGTATTTAGGAGGCTGAGACAGGAGGATCACAGGTTCAAAGCCAGCCTCAGCAACTTTGTGAGGCCCTCCACAACTTAGTGAGATCCTGTTTCCAAATAAAAAAAAATTTTTTTTAAAGAGGGCTGGGGATGTGGCTCAAAGGTAGAATGCCCCCTAGGTTCAATTCCCAGCACTACACACACACACACACACACACACACACACACACAAAATGAGCTGGGCGTGGTGGCGCATGCTTGTAATCCCAGTACTTGGGAGGCTGAAACTGGAGCATCACAGATTCGCGGCCAGCCTCAGCTACTTAGTGAGGCCCTCCGCAACTTAGTGAGACCCTGTTTCAAAATAAAGAATAAAAAAATAGGGCTGGGGTGTAGCTCAGAGTTAGAATGCCCCTGGGTTCAATCCCCAGTACTGCAAAAATAAATAAAGAAAGAAAGAAAGAAAGAAAGAAGGAAGGAAGGAAGGAAGGAAGGAATAAAAAAATAGGGCAGGGGTTGTAGCTCAGAGGTAGAATGCCCCTAAATTCAATCCCCAGTACTACAAAAAAAAAAAAAAAACCCAGATTGGATTGTAAGGACAGCTTACTTCAATTCAATCAGGTTAAACTAAAGAATCGTAGATGTCTTCAGGGCCCAGTACTAAATGCTGACGCCTTGTGAGAATTAGAAAAAGGTGCCCTTTGAGCAGACTCGGCAGGTGCTAGGTGTTTGGGGCTGCGTATTAGCCCTGTATACCACCTCCGCTGTGTGTTGGTTCAGTGCGCAAACCGTACACCCTTCCGCAGTGGCAGCCCTGGCCGTCTTTCTCTCTAATTAGACTCGCCACCTCCAGAGCTTAATTACGAGTCAGGAAAAGAGACACTGTAGAGGCTGGCAATCTTTTCTCACCCAAGGATTAATTTTGCATCCCTTCTGAATTCCAGCATTTGGCTGTCACGAAACTATTTCCCTGGACAGATTTTATTCTGCTCGTGTTCATTGTAAAGTGTATCCGTTGCCATGTTGGAGGGGTTGAGTTTGTCCTTCGAAGCCCTGATTGGTCTTCACCCGGGAGCCCTGGGTCTCTCTGCATGACTAGAACACTAAATCAGAGACGCAGCAACACGTTTCAGGAGCTGGGGTGAGAGGGGAGGTGGGTAAAAATAGCCAGCCCAGCTTCAGAAAAGCATGTTTCTGCTTCACAAATCTGACAGTATTTTGAGAGAGGAACACGAAGGAGTGCCAGAGGGAGCCTGTGACTGAGAGGAACCTAATGAAAGTCTTTGAAAACCTGACTCTTAAGCCGGGCGTGGTGGCGCACACTTGTAATCCCAGTACTTGGGAGGCTGAGACAGGAGGATCCGGGTCACAGCCAGCCTCAGCTACTTAGTGAGGCCCTCCGCAACTTAGTGAGATCCTGTTTCAAAAATAAAGAATAAAAAAGAGCCGGGCATGGTGGCGCACACTTGTAATCTCAGTACTTGGGAGGCTGAGACCAGAGAATCCGGGTTCACGGCCAGCCTCAACTACATAGTGAGGTCTCCGCAACTTAGTGAGACCCTGTTTCAAAATAAAGAATAAAAACTAGGGCTGGGGGTGTAGCTCAGAGGTAGAATGCCCCTGGGTTCAATCCCCAGTACCACACACACAAAAAAGAATAAAATGGTTGAAGCAATGTAAGGGTACATTTTGCTGATTGAGGTACAGTTTGCTGATTAATGTGAGCCTTTAGTTGACAGTTTAGAAAACCAAAGAAGATTCCTCAGTCACAAGTCCCCAGGACCAGAGCATCTTTGCCAAAGCTGGCTGCTGGGAGAGGTGGGGATTCTGACCTCTGCCCTGTCACCTGTCAGAAGAGAAGGTTCCCCTCAGGCCCATGCAGTGTGGCCCTCACCTCCTGGGATGTGAAGCAGGAACCCACTCCCTCCTCACCTAACAGAAGGAAGGAGTGCAAGGCAGCCAAGTGCAGTGGCGCACGCCTGTAATCCCAGTGCTTGGGAGACTGAGCCAGGAGGATCACAGGTTCGAGGACAGCCTCAGCAAGTAGTGAGAGACTCTCAGCAACCTAGTGAGACCCTGTTTCAAAACAAAAAAAATAAAAAGGGATAGGGGTGTAGTAGCTCGGAGGTAGAATGCCCCTGGGTTCAATCCCTACTACCACACACACACACACATACACACACACACACAGTGCAAGAAAATGAAATTTATCCCTTTGACATACAGTGAGGATAGCATTTACACTCCTAGAATATTTCCCAGCATCCACTGTGTCAGCAAAACTCTAACAGCAACGTCTCAAAGATATTAGGATGCACATTCCTTATCAGAAGAAATACTGTACTGGTCCCAACTCTCTCTCAAGTCAGGCAATTAGCTCCAGTGTGTCCTGTTTCAGGAGCTTTGATTTAAGAAGCCTTACTTAAGAAAAGCAAATTATGACCTTTCAAAGTCTGTAAATTAGGCCGGGTGTGGTGGCACACGCTTTTAATCCCAGTACTTGGGAGGCTAAGACCGGAGGATCTGGGTTCGTGGCCAGCCTCAGCTACTTAGTGAGGCCCTCCCCAACTTAGTGAGACCCTGTCTCAAAATAAAGAATAAAAAATAGGGCTGAGGTGTAGCTCAGAGGTAGAATGCCCCTGGGTTCAATCCCCAGTACTGCAAAAAAACAAAGTCTGTAAATTAAGGGGGGATTATTTAACCGATGTATTTGCAAAATAATAGACACAGGGTTCTTGTTTGATTTGTCTCATAAGCATTTGCTTGCTGCAAGCAGAGGTCTGAACCTACATTGTTAGAAGTCGCTCTGATCATTGGAAATCAATCAATAATAAGGATGAATCATGCCTGAAAGTATCATCTGTCATCGGGCATACATAATCGAGTTTTCTAAAAAATTGATTCATATGTAGATTTCGAGGTTATGTATGTGACCAAAGCAAGACACGGTGTATTTTACCAAAGAACCTCAACAGGAACATTTTCACTTGAGTAAGATTTCCATAAATCACTGAAGAATGGTGGAAAGGTTTCATTTCCATACACATTTATGGGGACATTTCAGGACTTAGACCAACATATTTTCCTTCAGCATTGGTAGGGACCAAATTATCATTATCTTATAGAGAAATACTCTACTAGAAATGTTCATTCATTTTTATTTGATCGGATTGGAACATTTCTTTTTTTCTTTTAGATGCAATTTTCTGAAATTGTGGTTTTGGTTTTTTTGCAGTGCTAGACCTAGAACTACCACCGAGCTACACCACCAGCCCCGAAGTTTTGTTTCTTAACTTCACTTTTTAAAAAAACCAAGGGATTGCCAGGCGTGGTGGCACATGCTTCTAATCCCAGTACTTGGGAGGCTGAGACAGGAGGATGGCAGGTTCGCGGCCAGCCTCAGCTACTTAGTGAGGCCCTCTGCAACTTAGTGAGACCCTGTTTAAAAATAAGGAATAAAAAATAGGGCTGGGGGCATAGCTTGGAGGTATAATGCCCCTGGGTTCCATCTCCAGTACCACACACAAAATGATAATCATAATAACAAGAATAAGCCGGGCGTGGTGGCGCACGCTTGTAATCCCAGTACTTGGGAGGCTGAGACAGGAGGATCACAGGTTCGCGGCCAGCCTCAGCTACTTAGTGAGGCCTCCGCAACTTCATGAGACCCAGTTTCAAAATAAAGGATAAAAAATAGGGCCGGGGGTGTAGCTCGGAGGTAAAACGTCCCTGGGTTCAATCCCTGGTACCACACACAAAAAAAAAATAACAAGAATAAAGTTCTTTTTGATGCATATACGATGTTGAAAATTTAGAAAATATAGATATGAAAAAGAAAGGACATCAAAATATCTGGAATTCCAACTCAATCACTGTTAACATTTTGAAATGTATGCTTTCAGTGTTTTAAAATGTAGATGATGCTTTTTTTACAACAATGATATCCTAGCCAGGCATGGTGGCACACATCTGTAATCCCAGTACTTGGGAGGCTGAGACAGGAGGATCACAGATTCAAGGATAGCCTCAGCAAGTAGTGAGACTCTCAGCAACCTAGCAAGACACTGTTTCAAAATAAAAATAAAAAATAGGGCTGGGGGTGTGGCTTGGAGGTAGAATGCTCCCAGGTTCGATCCCCAGGACCAAAAAAATGATATCCTATAAGATGTACAGTTTTTGCCTCCTTTTTTTTTTTTTTTTTTTTTTTTGCGGTACCAGGGATTGAACCCAGGGGCTTTCTACCTCCGAGCTACATCCCCGGCCTTATTTTTTATACTTTATTTTGAAACAGGGTCTCACGAAGTTGCAGAGGCCTCACTAAGTAGCTGAGGCTGGCCGCAAACCCGGATCCTCCGGTCTCAGCCTCCCAAGTACTGGGATTACAAGCGTGCGCCACCACACCCGGCTTGCCTCCTATTTTTGTTTAACAGTGTCTCCAGAGATTCTGTCCACATCAGCATTAACTATCTTCTATCTTGTTTTTTAATGACTCCATAGTACTATCAGTCCCTTTAGTTGTTTTCAATTTTTCACTATCACATACAAGGCAGTAACGAATGTCTTTATTGTTAAATCCTTTTTCACATCCATAAAATTGATAGGTCTCTGAAAGCCCGTGGTCACACCATTTAAGCCCCTTGCTTATTAACCTTGAGTTAATTACAGGTAAAGAACGATTTCTGTCAGGATTCACTAGAACAAATAAAACTAAACCGCCTTTGCTTTTGTTCTCGAAATGAAGTGTCTAATGACATTTGCATAGAGAAACTTTTTTTTTTTGTGGTACCGGGGATTGAACCCAGGGGCGTTCTACCTCCTCGCTACACCCCTGGCCCTATTTTTTTTTTATACTTTATTTTGAAACCAGGTCTCACGAAGTTGCGGAGGGCCTCACTAGGTAGAGAGAGAGAGAGAGCTGAGGCTGGCCATGAACCCAGATCCTCCAGTCTCTGCCTCCCAAAGTACTGGGATTACAAGCATGCGCCACCACGCCCAGCTAGAAACTTCTTTAACTCTTAACTTTTAGCTAAAGATGACATCTCAGTATCAATTTCAGGTGTGTTTGTGTTTAAGCAATCTTGCTCATCAGCCGTGGAAATGAGAGCTTTTGTATTGAAGGATGTTACTGTCCACAGGCGCTTGTTCTAATGGTAGAGCAGAGCCGGGCATGGTGCGCACCCTTGTAATCCCAGTACTCGGGAGGCTCAGACTGGAGGATCCGGGTTCGTGGCCAGCCTCAGCTACTTAGTGAGGCCTTCTGCAACTTAGAGAGACCCTGTTTCAAAATAAAGAATAAAAAAATAGGGCTTGGGGTGTAGCTTGGAGGTAGAATGCCTCTGGGTTCAATCCCCGATACCACACACAAAAAATAATAATAATAATAATAATGGTAAAAAAAAAAAAGAAACCCATTCTTGCCTTTCCATTACCTGCCTGGGTTTTCCAAAAGAAAAGTCTCTGCTTGGCCAGGCTGCTGCTTGGCATTCTTGATACCCACATTGCTTACGGACAGCATGTTTGATGGATGATTTGAGGGCAAGAGGGGGCCCATCAGCTAAAGAAAATAGCCCAGGTTTGGATTTAGAGCCATACTGCATCTTGGCCCCAGACCACACTGAATTAAATCATACGCTCTGGCATGTCTGCCCTTTGGAGACAAAGAGAATCTCACATGACACATGGATTGATATAAAAAGACACTAGACCGCATGATACAGAAAATACTGGAGGAAAAACTCCAGCTGCGCATCCCCCCTGGAAATCCCTCAACGAGCCGGTTAGTGATCAGGTCGGCAGATCGAGCAGCTGAGGGACAACCTTTCTTGGCAAAGAGGCATGGAGCTAGCCGGGCGTGGTGGCGCACGCTTGTAATCCCAGTACTTGGGAGGCGGAGACCAGAGGATCCGGGTTCGCGGCCAGCCTCAGCTACTTAGTGAGGCCCTCTGCAACTTAGTGAGACCCTGTTTCAAAATAAAGAATAAAAAGTAGGGCTGGGGGTGTAGCTTGGAGGTAGAATGCCCCTGGGTTCAATCCCCGGTACCATACAAAAAAAAGTTGTAAAATAACCAAGGGAGGGGGTGAGGGAGTGGGGAATAAGATGAAGGAAGTTTTTAAAGTGAGACTAATTGTCTATTTTACGCATTTCACATATCGAAGATGGATGGGTTTATTGTTTCAGTTTTTTAATCAGTTGGATTAAAACATTTTCTCAACCTTGGCACTATTGATATTTTGGATGAGATCATTCTTCCTTGGGGGCCGGGGGTCCTGTGCATTGTGGAATGTTCCACAGCATCTCTGGTCCTTATCTGCTGATATAGATGCCAGTAGAATCCTTTCCGGGGGGAAAAAAATCACAAAATTGTCCCCTGTTGAGAATCACTGGATTAAAAGATCATTATCCTGAAATACTGAAAAACTGCAGACTCGGGCCAAAAATCATGTCATGTGCCATTTTATTTATAGATCAGTGTGGGTGGAAATGGTGCCAGCCATCTTCAAGCTGCTAGGCTAGACTTGAAGCTCAGTGTAGACCTGAGACTCTCTGACACCATGGATCTGTCCCAAAATACACCTCAGTGCGCGAGGCCACCAAGCCTCACTTGTACCAGTGAATGTCGCCGCCCTGCCCTCTACGTACTGTCTCCTCTAATAGCAATGGCAGTGTCCTTTCTGTTGTTGAATGCATTGGTTTAAAGAATCTCTAAAATCTAGTTGGCCAGATACATGGAAGGTAAGTGTGAAACAGAACAAACCCGACCCTCTGTCCCCAAAGGGATCTTCTAACGAAGCATTAGGAGATCTCCGGCTACGCACTGTCCACCGCTCTACTCTCTGCCGCCGAGCCTACTTCACAAGAATCGTCCCTAAATACTTTCCACTCCTCTGTTCTGAGCCTAGTTGACTTCACTTCCCTGCCCTCACTCCCCCTCTGGCTGGTTCCCCTAACTTTATGGTCTCCTCTTCATAAAGTTAGTCAGTGCCCTGCTTTTGAAAACCTCTCTGGCTACCGCTAAGCTGCCATCTTTCCCTAAAGCCTCCCCATTGAAAGTCTGCATTTAATAACGGAAGTTGCCCACGTCTTGGCCTCTTTCAGATATGACGATGGATGATGTTCGGGAATACGAGAAAAACATGCATGAACAAACCAACATAAAAGTTTGCAATCCGCATTCGTCCACTGTGGATGACATAGAGAGCCAGGCCCAAACAAGTGTATGTAGAACCTTTAAAACGTGTTGCCCACCCTGTATGAAACGAACACTGATCTTTGAAATACTGCAAACGCTCTGTCCCCAACCTTCCGCGAAAATCTGTCACCGCCCAGAGGCCGTCGGTGAAGATGCTGAGCTGGCGGGCAGGGACACCTCTGTCTTCCAGACATTTTGATTTTTAAAAGCCGCTCGGCTCGGGGGTTATTTTGGTCATAAAACCAAGAACACGGAGAGTGGAAACACTGTGGTACTAGTGAAATGGCCTGCAGCGCCCGTAAAAGAGCGCAGCAGTAGTACTGGATGTCATATGTAAACCAGAACAACATGTCAGTAACTTTTCAAAACAGAGTTAACACTCACTTACTCATTCAAAAGAGGGCTTCTGGCTCATCTGCTATTTTGGGTTTCTTTCCATGTGCATTGAAATGCTTCCGAGGGCTCTTTATAGCTGTTTTACCCAATCAGTTCTTTTTTACTTCGGGTAATCTCAAGATGGAGCTGCAGCTTGTGCAGACACGGGCGGAGCAGGGAGGGTGATGAGCAGAATGTGCTGAGCCAGGTAGTGAAGCCAGCCCAGGACTTAGCAAGAGTCTCAGAGAGTTGGAAATCAAGAGCGGACTCTATGATGTAGGCCAGCATCTTAAATACAGTTCTCTCCCAATCATTTGTGCTAATGAAGAGGAGATATAGTTAACAAAGAGTCATCACCCGCCAGGTGTGGTGGCGCACACCTGTAATCCCAGTCCTTGGGAGGCTGAGAAAGGAGGCTCACAGGTTTGAGGCCAGCCCCAGCAATTTAGCAAGACTCCGATTCAAAATAAACAGGGCTGGGGGTATAGCTCAGAGGTAGAATGTCCCTGGGTTCAATCCCCAGTACCAAAAAAAAAAAAGAATGTACTTAGAGAAAATTGAGAGGTGGCAGTTGTTGTAAATGGGTGCGTTAGAATGGTGAAGACCTAGGCCGGGCGTGATGGCGCACGCTCGTAATCCCAGTACTTGGGAGGCTGAGACAGGTTCGCAGCCAGCTTCAGCTACTTAGTGGGGCCCTCTGCAACTTAGTGAGACCCTGTTTCAAAATAAAGAACAAAAAATAGGGCTGCGGGTGTAGCTCGGAGGTAGACTGCCCCTGGGTTCAATCCCCAGTACCAAAAAAAAACGGAATGATGAAGACCTTCTGGTTGCATTTTGAAATTTTAGGGTTCAGTTTTGAGAGCATGTGTTTGGAATGTGCCTGCAAAGTTCATGAGCTGCCAGTGGCTACATGTGACTGCCCTTAAGGCCACCAGGGCCCTGCCCCTTCCTTCCCCGCACAGCCTGCAGTGACTGGGTTTGCAGAAAGCTGTTGGGGAGAGACTCACTGGAAGGCTTTGCCCTCTATGCACAGACACGTCTGATAAGACTCCCCGTCTCCTCGCTCCCTGATCTAAAGATAGAAATGTTCTTTAAGGAAGATGTTCTTCAATTTCCATCGCTTGCACTTACCTATTCTTTTAGGAATGCTAGGTACCAGTCCCCCCACCAACCTCTCTGAAAGTTGCTCATTATAAATATGACCAGACAAAGGCAGCCAACAGGGAGGGGGATATCAGATGTCTAAAGGGTACCAAGCACAGAGCCTTTCACCTTCTAAGTGCCGAAGACTTGCAGTTTACAGCTCTTGGCTTGGTTTTCTTTCGGCTTTCCTATGATTATTAGAAAGTCAGTTTACAGCCGGGCATGGTGGCGCACGCTTGTAATCCCAGTACTTTGGGAGGCGGAGACTGGAGGATCCGGGTTCGTGGCCAGCCTCAGCTCTCTCTCTCTCTCTCTCTCTCTCTCCCTCCCTGTCTCTCTCTCTCTCTCTCTACTTAGTGAG
>PVJS01040793.1:6377-18360 GCA_004027185.1 Glis glis
GTTCTTCTTTATTGCTGAGTAGAATTCCATTGTGTGTATTTCCCATAATTTTGTA
Organism: Glis glis; assembly: GCA_004027185.1. Taxonomy (NCBI): domain Eukaryota; kingdom Metazoa; phylum Chordata; class Mammalia; order Rodentia; family Gliridae; genus Glis; species Glis glis. The sequence continues at coordinate 6,433 of PVJS01040793.1, forward strand.
ATCCATTCATCTGTTGATGGACATCTAGGTTGGTTCCATAATTTGGCCACTGTGAATTGTGCTGCTATGAACATGGGTATGCATATATTACTGTTGTTTTCTAGTTTCAATCCCTTTGGTATGATGCCCAGTAGTGGAATAGCCAGATCATATGGTGGATCCATTCCCAGTTTTTTGAGGAATCTCCACACTGATCTCCATTGCCACTTTACATTTTACCTTTACATTGCTTGAGTGTAAAGTCTACCAAGTTTACACTTTATGTTGACATTTCTTCTGCTCCAAGCCACTTTTAGTGTCATTACCCCAGTTTGAGCCTAGTTCACTGCAACCCCAGTCTCGGAAAGTCAAGAGTTTAATGTTTTCCCTCATACGTGGAAGCTGGAGAGAAAACAGGAAACAAAAGGGACTTCAGATAAATGAGGAGAGACCAGTAGAATAGTGGAAGAGGACTGGGGGAGGGAGGTGGGAGGGGGAAAAGAAGGACCGACGAAGGGAACAGTTTAAATAATGCTATGTCTATATATGAAGGCATCACTACCAATCTCACTAATGTGTATGGGGATTGCAGGGAGCGGAGTGGGATCCGGAAGGAAATATACCAAGAGCTGCGGGCATGTATGTTTGTATCATTTTGAACTCACCATGATGTATAATTACAATGCACCAATAAAAGTATAAAAAATAAAGAGCAAGTACAGTGAGGGAAAAATAACAAAAAATAAGCCTACATTTACCGGAAGGACTATCTTACTTAGCTTTTCAGGGGTACAATGCTCTTGGCAAGCTTTGACTCACAGTTTCATTTCTTAGTAAATAAAATATCTTTTCTCATTTTGTGAAAAACAGAAGTATGGTTACAATTTGCTCTGTAAATTACAGATCAGACATAGTCCCTCTCCTGTTTAAAGCCATTCAGTGCCTTCCCATGGCATGCGGTGAGCTCCTGACGTGTCCCTCAGAACCACTGAGATCTGTCTTTGACCCACCTCCCAAACCATTCCACACGGCTCTGTGCCTTAGGGCTTACAATCCAACAAAATCACCACCACCCACCGCCAACCCACACACAGATCTGCACACTGCACTCCCCGCCCTTGTTCATGGGGCCCCTCTTCCTGGAACATGTGTCACCCAGAGGATTTTCTCAGAGTCATACATCATCTCAGTCCTCAATACAAACTTCTTCATAGACGTCCTGTACCGAAGCCAGTGCGGCCCCAGTCCCACATGCTCAGCTCTGCCCACATCTCCAGCCTCACCCCCCACTAGTTCATCCTCGCTCACCGCTCACCGAGCTCTGGCCACACTGGCCCGCTTGGATTCTCAAGCCAGACAAGCTTCCTCCTGGCCCAGGGCCTCGAGGACAAGCTACTCCTTTTCCCACATCACTCATCCCTTTGCCCTTTGTCTAATACTTCCCCATGCATCAGACTTCAGCTGAAATTTTTCTCAGACAGGCTTTTCGTGACCCCATTCTCACTTAAATCCTTCTTATCTCAACACCAGCTGTGTTCATTCACAAAAATTATTACCATTCTTCTTTTTTTCTTTTTTTGTACCGGGGATTGAGTTCAGGAGCATTCTACCTCTGAGCTACACCCCCAATCCCTTTTAAAATTTTGAAAAGGGTCTCTCTAGGTTGCCGAGAGTCTTGCTATGTTGCTGAGACTGTCCTCAAATCCTGATCCTCCTGTCTCAGCCTCCCAAGTGTAGCCTGGCAACTATTCTTAATTATATGTTTATTTGTCCATCTCTCTCTCTCTCTCTCTCTCTCTCTCTCTCTCTGTGTCATTCTCTCATACTTTAAGCTCCATGAGTGGCCAAACAGGTTCAAGGTTTTTTAATATTTTTTATTGGTGCATTGTAATTATACATCTTAGTGAGGTTTAGCACCATAGAAACATACATGCACACTACACTTGTGTATTTCCTTCTACTATTCTACAAGTCTCTCCCTTCATTTATCTGAAGTCCTTTTTGTTCCCCAATTTCTCTCTAGCTTCCACATGAGTGAAAACATATGGTCCTTCACTTTCTGAGACTGGCTAATCTCACTTAACATAATATTCTCTAGTTCCATCCATTTTCCTGCAAATGACATAATTTTGTTCTTTATGGCTGAGTGAATTCCATTGTGTGTATATGTACCATAGTTTCATCATCCATTCATCTGTTGATGGATACCTAGGCTGGACCCATAGTTTGGCTATTGTGAATTGTGCTACTATAAACATGGATATGCATGTATCATCAGGTTTCGTTTTGCGTATAACCTCTGTAATATAAAATGAAAAATTAATGAATTGTACTTCTCATATTATTTTTTAATTATCTGAATGAATCCCTACTTCCTCCACTGGTTGATGTTCCTTATGTTAAGTGTTCAGTGTCACAGAGTAAAGTTGAACACATTTTATTAAGTGTCCAACAAATGTGTGTTAAGAGCTGATCAATTTTGATCTGCATTTACTCAAGAAATTTTAAGTTTTAAAAATAGCATACTCTTAGATGGGTATGATGGCACACACCTGTAATCCCAGTACTTGAGAGGCTGAGACAGGAGGATCACAGGTTCACAGCCAACCTCAGCAACTTAGTGAGACCCTGTTTCAAAATAAAAAATAAAATAGGGCCAGGGGTGTAGCTCAGAGGCAGAGTGTCCCTGGGTTTAATCCACAGTACAAAAAGAAAGCATACTCCTTATCATTTTAAGTGACTTCATATTTCTGAAATTAGTCTTAAATAATACCTTTATTCAAACTGTTAAGAGACATGAAGGCATACATATTTCTTGGAAAATTATCCCAATATATTTTGGGAATTCTAAAACTCTGTGTTATATAGCTTGAAACCATTTAGCTTATTCATCTGCTTCTAGATATCCTTTGTTAACATTACTTTAGGTGACTAGCCACTCTGGTGTCTTAAAAGTCTCTGCTAAAAATTTCTTGCATTAAATAAATTTTTCCACGGGTTCCTTTTCTCAATTCTACTAATGTCCTAAGTTTACCGAATTGTTTATTGTCCATTTTTCAACTCTATTACTATATTCAATGTTGTTTGTAGCATCTTTTTGAAGTCCCAAGATGGCATACTTAAATCTAGATACTATTCCAGCAGCTGACCTGGGACTGAAGTTCAAAGAATGGGGGGAAAGTACTCTTTCTAGTTTTTTACTTTGAAAAAGGAAGAAGAAAAATGATGCAAACTATTTCAACAAGAGATGCTTGAAGCAATATGCACCATTAAAACCTGAATATGCAAACAAAATAAAAAGTTACCATGATGAAGTGAAGAGTCTTCATCTAGTTGTTTTCCGGCTGCTGGAGTTTCCGTCCATCCTGGACACGCTCGTCTGCAGCTGGAGTTGCGATCTGCTTTCCAACAAAGCATCTGATTAATTCCTATTCCCCTTCTGCCCTCACATGTAGATTATTAGTTTCACAATTATTCTCCTTGGCCTCCATTTGGGAAAATAGCTAACAGTTGCCTGAACTCTTGAACATTTCACTGCCTTTGAAAAATTCCATTCCACTCTGCAAACCCCTTGTTTTATTTATTCGTGGTACACACATCTTTAAAATATTGTTTTCGATAGATATTGTCAGTTCAAAGGGCTCAAGAGCAAAGGATTTTATGCTTCTTTTCCTCCCCTGGTAGGCCTCTCTCTTTAACTGAAAATAGAATCATTTTAAAAACCAATAATATTTAAGATTTCAGAATTACTACCGCCAGTGTGGGATAGCTCTCTTTCCTAATTTTCCTAAATATTTGCCTTGAAAAAAGAAATTGGTGTTGGCTAAGAAGGAGAACAATAGTGAATAATATGAACAGGTCTACATGCAAATTTTCTAAAAAACTAAATCTGTAATATTCAACATTATCAACTACTTAATGTTTCTGTGTTATTTCTAAGTAAAAAAGTCAACCTGTTTACTAATAGGGTTTGTCTTGCACACATGAAGCCAAAATATTTTCTTCAAAGTGACCAGGATTTATTATAATATAATTGCCATTTTGGTTTAGGATACTATATAAGTAAATGTCTAATTTTATAAGCACAACTGATAAAAAACTGTTTTGTTATCTTAAAGTATTTAAGTCTTTATTATATATATTAGTTTAAAAAAATACAGTGGTGGAGTGCTTGCCTAGCATGTCAAAGGCCCTGGGTTCCATCCCCAGCATGACAAAAAAAAGAAAGAAAATAGAAAAAAAAAACCACAAGACCCTCAAGAGGTAAATAGGTAAATGGATAAAGTTTAGAGAATGAAAAGTTCACAAATAACCCAGAATGGACCCAACATTATGTTCAAGGATGTTTTCTAGAATGTTTATGATAAAAGTAAGATATGGGAAATGATCTAAATAAAAAAATGGAATGTGAGAAATAGCTAAGTTATAGAATGCAATATTATATGGTCATTTAAAACCATGTCTGGAAGAAATTAATAATCTGAGAAAAGGATTCTATTATGTGAAAATATAGAGTAATAATAAAAAATTAAAATATGTAATTATGTACAATGAAATCACAATTCTGTCACAAATAAACATTTGAAAATGCAAATTTGTAAAGAGAGAAAACAATGAATCACCAACCTTTTTCTCCATTATGTTAATTTAGTCATAGTATCCAGAATTCAGCTGATCCAGCTTACCATATTCTATATTAATTCATGGACAATAATTTCATACATAAAATATCATTTTATACATAAATGCATGTTATGCACAAACTGAATTTATGCAAAATAAATTTGGGATGTTAATTTAACTGTAGTTTGTAAATCAAAAAGACTTGATAGAAATATATATAAATGTCATCAGAACTGGATGCTGGAATTGTAGGTGTTTTTCAATTCTTCATGCTTTTCCATATTTTCTAAGTTTTCTGTAACATGTATCATTTTTCCAGTGAAGAAAAATACATTAAGAGTATTACAACAAGTTCAGATATTCCAAGTAGTGTAAATTAACATGACTCTAAATAAGATACACAAAGAAAAACCAGTAGAGTAGGGGAGGAAGGAGGAGTGCAAAAGGAGAGGTATGGGGAAGGAAACAGACCAAACAGTGTTATGTGCATAGATGAATGTATCACTGTGAATCTCACTATTATGTACAATTATAATACACCAATAAAAAATTTTCTTAAAGACAAAGAAAAGTCAGGTGTGGTGGTGCATGCTTGTAATCCCAGTATTTGGGAGGCTGACACAGGAGGATTGCAGGGTCGAGGGCAGCCTCAGCAAGTAGTGAGACTCTCATCAACCTAGTTAGACCCCGTTTCAAATAAAAATAAAAAATAGGGTTGGGGGTGTAGCTTGGAGGTAGGATGCCCCTGCGTTCAATCCCCAGTACCACACAAGAAAAAAGACAAAGAAAAATAAGCCATTTGCATAATATGTCTACATAAATGATATCTCATCAGATCAACATTCGGCATCATGGTCATAAAACATCAGATAATTTTTATATGGTGTATTAGTTTCCTGTGGCTGCTATAACAAATTGTCATAAATGTGGTGACTTAACACAACAGATATTTATTCTCTCACAGATCTGGAGGCCAGAAGCCTGAAATCAATATCAGTGGGTCAACACTGCTGCACTCCCTCCAGAGGCTCTGGGGAGAATTCATCCCTGGTCTCTTCCAGCTTCTGATGGCTGTCTCCTTGCATTCCTGGGCTTGTGTCCACATCACTCTAATCGATGTCTCCCTGGCCACATTGCCTCCGCCTCCCTCTTAAAAGGATTCATCTGCTTGCATTTAGGGCCCATCCAGGAAACCTAGGATAATCTCCCCAACTCAAGATCCTGAAATTAACCATATCTGCAAAATCCTTCCTTGTTCTAGGTAACACTCATAGGCTTCAGAGATGAAGATGTGAATATCTTCAGTCCAAATTTGTGTCCTTCAAAATTCATATGGACAGGGCTAGGGTTTGTAGCTCAGTGGTAAAGTGCTTGCCTAGCATGTGTGCAGTACTGGATCCAGTCCCTAGCACTGTAAATGAATACAATAAAACACATATGGACAGATAAATGTGTTATCAAAATCCAATATATGCATGCAATAGAAAATTATTCAGTCATAAATAGAAAATTCTGACACGTGCTACAAGGAATATGCATCGTAAAGACATTATGCTAAGTGACATAAGCCCATAACAAAAGGACAAAGAGTGTATGATTCCATTTATACCCGGGGCCTAGAGCTGTCGAATTTGTAGGTACACAAGTAAAAATGCTGGTTGCCAAGGGCTGGAGGATGGGAGGGAGCGGGGAGTTAGTGTTTAGTGTTTAATGGGTGCAGAGTTTCAGATTGGAAAGAAGGAAAATTCTAGAATGGTTGGTGGTAAAGGCTAAAGAACAATGTGAATGTACTTAATGCCACAGAATTGTACATTTAAAAACAGTTTAAATGGTAAATTGTATGTTATGTAGATCTTACCACAATTAAAAAAGATTGTACTGAGTTTCTATATACCCTTTAACTAGCTTCCTTTAATGTTAACATTTTACATAACCACGGTACAATTATCAAAATGAAGAAAGGAAGATTGTTACAAAACTACTAACCAAATTATAGTCAGATCCCAGCAGTTCCACTAATGTCCTTTTCTCTCTCTTTCCCAGGATTTGGCACAAAGAACATTTTTGTAACAAAAAATGTAAATCCCTTATAAAAGAATTTTCCATTTGCCTTCTTTAAAATATAACCCCTATAATTGTATTCATAATATCTTCAAACTTACCAAAAAAGGCTCAGGAACTTATCTGATGTGTAAAGCAAGTATGTCTTGTTTTATACAATAGAATCATGGCTGATATTGGAATGTGGACTGCTGGCTCAGAGAACTACATCAGTTAAAATAGGTTCTAACTAGAATTAAACGAAATAAAATTTAGAACTTAAACTGAAATAAACAAAATAGTTTTTAATTTCTCTCTCATATAGAAGTCAATAGGTAGGCAGGCCAGAGATGATAAGAAATCCCATGATGTCAGGATGTCCTTGTTCTACCTGCATGGCTTTCATTCCCAAAAACGTGTTCCATGATAGCTGTTGGAGCTCCGGCCATTACATCCACATTCCAGACAGCAAGATGAAAGAAGGGAAGAAAGGCTTTCCCCCTCCCATTAAGGACGCTATCCAAAAGTTGCACTATCATTTACTTTCATCAGCCAGAAATGAGTCCTAGACCACATCTATTTGTAAGGGAGGATAGGGATTATAGTATGTCTTCTAGGATGCATGGGGCCTGCAAAGGAGCAACAACAACAGAAAAAAAAAATGGGAGTTGAATTACTAAGGAATACAAAAAATGTGGAGAATGGATATTGGAATACAGTCTCTGCAACATGAAGCATTCTTCATTCTGGACTAACAGATAAACTAGAATCTGGAGAAAAAAGTGAGCAAAAAAATTTTTTCTCTGCCTTGATTATCAATAAACTGGCGTCTTCATTAGAGAGAAGTTAAGGCAAAATATGATATAGCTCCCCTAATCTGGGAGCCAGGGTTTTTCCTGGAGCACATATGAACTCCTGAACTGCAGTTAACGAGGCTCTATCTTTAGACAGAACATTGGTCTATTCAAAATACATCTGTTGAGCATCTACAATGTTACTAAGCACATACTCAGAGCTATGAACAACAAGAGGTTATTTTTTTAAATAAAATAAAACAGCGGGGCATGGTGGCTCACGCTTGTAATCCCAGTACTTGGGAGGCTGAGAAAGGAGGATCCCAGGTTCAAAGCCAGCCTCAGCAACTTAGTGAGGCTCTCAGTTAACTTAGCGAGACCCTGTTTCAAAATAAGAAATAAAATAAGTCTGGGGGTGTAGCTTGGAGATTGAAGGCCCCTGGGTTCCATACCCAGTACCACAAAAAATTTTAATAAAATAAAACATGTTGAGCCGGGCATGGTGGCGCACGCTTGTAATCCCAGTACTTTGGGAGGCGGAGACGGGAGGATCCCGGTTCGCGGCCAGCCTCAGCTCTCTCACTCTCTCTCTCCCTGTCTCTCTCTCTCTCTCTCTCTCTCTCTCTCTTTCTCTCTCTCTCTCTCTCCTTAGTGAGGCCCTCCGCAACTTCGTGAGACCCGGTTTCAAAATAAAGTATAAAAAATGGGGCCGGGGGCGTGGCGCGGAGGTAGTACGCCCCTGCGTTCAATCCCCGGTACCACAAAAAAATACATAAATAAAATAAAATAAAACATGTTATGTAGCCAGACATGGTGGTGCACACCTGTAATCACAGTTCTTGAGAGGCTGAGACAAGAGGATCCCAGGTTGTGTGTATAAATAAATGTATCACTATGAATTTCAATATCATGTATGGAGAGGGAGGAGAAGAGGGAGGTAAAGGGGAGGTTTGGGGAAGGAAACAGCCCAAATAATGTTCAGTGCATATAAGAATATATCACTATAAATCTCACTATCGTGTATAATTACAATGCACCAATAAAAATTAATTTAAAAATAAAATAACTGTCTCTACACTCCAGAGATGTACAGTTCTTTTAAAGGAGTTAATATTTTCAAATGAGTAATAACAAATATGATAAAGATAAATTGAGGATTGGCTCTGCCCCAGTCCTTCCCAGTACCCACAAACCCTTCCAAATCAGGATATGATTTTTGTGACTACTTAATAACAAGGTTTCCATCCAATAGATTCAAACCTATTGATAAATTAGATGCCTCTCCCGATCAATCTTTAATAATTGTCATCCCCCTCTCAGCTCAACAGGGAGAAAGTTCAGCTTGCATCTAACTCTTGAGCCTTTCTTTCAGAAACCTTCCCCCCCACAACCTGCACCCCAACGGACCTCACCATGTTGGCCTTCCTCGCCCCATAGGTCTCCTTGGAAATGAAACCACAGTCCCTCTTTCACCAAAAAACTGGGCTTGGGCTAGTTTCCAGAAATCAGATTTTCTAAAATAATTTGAGCTTTTCAAGAAAACAAAAAAATACAAAGGGACCATTAAATGTGTTTTAACTATTAACAGAGGTAGGCGGATGTTCATTCTCTTTATCTGTATGAAGAACTTCCCTTCCCGACATGGAGTCATGTTCACTTTTCTCAAGAGGGAATAAAATGTTCTCTGTAAAAGCACAACCTTTTCTTTCCCGGTGCTCTGGACCCATGCCAACATAACAGAAACAGCCAAAGAAAGGGCTGTGATAAGTTCCACAGGTGCCAGGGGAATGTTATCAGAGGAAATCATCTTCCTCCCTGTGACAAGATGTGCACATCCTCAGCATGCGCACACAAAAATCGGTGCCCCCAAGGAGTAGAAATTCATCAAATACTCAGTGGGGAATTGTGCACAAAACAGCAATGGAAACCAGTGGGAACACAATTTTATTAACTCCAAAAAGTTGTACCAATTGGGTTCTTAGGAATAGAGCCCAGATTGACGTGCCTGGAGACAAAGAACTTTTCGTGACAAATGCGATAAAATGTGGGGGAAAAACTGTGTTTCTTCACTTAAGACTCCACTATTAAACTTGGGGACTGTTTCAGTTTCTAAAATACAGTCTTTATACTATCTACTGGGCCACAGCAGGGAATCATGTTACAACAAAGACTCAGATGTAATGCATACTACAACTTGGAGGTGCAAAATTTTAGAAATGCAATCTCCTTCATTTTGTCTGTAACTAAACGAGTCTTTATTGCCTGCGGGTGGCAGGAAAGAAAAATAAATGTCACATCAGGTGGAGGTGGCACTTAGTTTCTCCAGGAAAGAAAACTCAGGCTTTCAGCCCTTTGCTATTATTCGAGATGCATCCAAGGATGGAATAAGGGGCATGGCACCAGGTAGACCTGTCTGCAGGTGGTCAGGGGTAGTGTCCTCTGCCACCTCTGGGCTCTAGGGCAACATCTTTTGTCCTCCCACTGGTACGTGTGGCAAAATCTGTGACTACTGTGATTCAAGGTCTGTTTTTTGTCATTGTGTTTTATTTCATTTATTAAGAACTGCTTCCAACTTTCCAATGGAAGTTTACATACTATAACCTAGAAATGAACAGATATACATTCTGGCTTGGGTTTCCTAAGCTATTTTCTAATAAAACAAAAAGTTCAGCCTGAGAACCATCCCATCCAAAGGAAATACACATTTTGACAATAGTTCACCCATTTCTTGGCTCCCAGAATTATCTTCTGCCTAGAATTTATTCAAGGAAAAAATTTTTGTTATGGAACTTTTCTATTCCAAGTGATTCATTCATTGGAGATTTAAGGAATGATCATAGAAATATAGAATAGTAGAGCTAAAAGGAGCTAATCTCTATTGTACAGGACTGAAGAAAGTAAGACAGGTTTAACTTAAGAAACTTACTCAAGGCCACCTGGTTAGTTATTAGCAGAGCTGGAATTTGATTCCGAGACCCTTGACTCTTAATTATATCACAAAAGCTTAAGAAGTTCTTTTTTATCTATCTACATTGTTACTCATTTGCCACAGATTACATTGGAGCCTATGTTTTTACTTAGCAATAATTAAAATGTTAACGCACTTAGTTATTCTTTCCTAGGTAGCCAAATTGGGATAGGATTGGCCTTCATTAATATGAATTAATTAAAAGTCTTTAACTTTCATACAAATCTCTATTTTAAAACCTGAACAGTTCTGAATCAGCATGAGAGACAGATGCTGAGCTTTTCTCCTGGGTCTAAGTATTATGTCTTTGGAAAGCTTTATTTCAAGCAAGTTTGTTGGTTTCATTTGTTTGTTTGTGGTACTGAGGATTGAACCCAGGGCCTCACACATGCTAGGTAAGTGTTATGCCATTGAGCTATATTCCCAGCCCTTTTTAAATTTTATTTTAAGACAGGGTTCTTGCTAAGTTGCCCAGGCTGGCCTTGAACTTGTGATCCCCTGCCTGAGCTTCAAGAGTAGCTCATGCCACTACACCTTGCCTTCAAGCTGGGGTTTTTAATGACATCAAATAAACTATTTTTAAGAGTTCTTCTGCTCTTCAAAATTAAAAGAAGAAAATTCCCCAAAGAAAAGATTAATATCAATTGGTAATTGACTAATTTCAAATCACAATTACACTTTATCTTATATCTTTGTATAGGTCTAAGAACAGAACTACCTGACTCCAACACTAAAATCCTCTTGAGAACCCCCCTGCAACTCTTGTCTCCAGCCACGTCTGTACATTTCCTCTGTGAATAGGACGTTTTTTTAACCACTCACAATAGAAGGTATTGTTCTTTGTAGCCAGTCAAATTAATTATTTGAGCACCCCAGGATGTACAACATGAAAGAAGAGCTTTATAGATAATCAGGGCACTATATAATATGCCATGGTGAATTATTGACTCTAATGAGAACATCTCTAAAAGCCTAGACTCTCAAGAGTGCAGGCTGATGGATTGGGAGGAGGGGTTCATATATTAAATCAATAATTAGGAAGACAGAAGGAAGAGAGACAGATTGGGCAAGAGATTTCTGAAAGTTGAAGACTTGTCATCTGTGTATCTCCCTCGCTGACGATTCATTAAATGAAGATCAACTTCAGTAACGTATTGACCAACGTGCCAATAAATCCTGAGCTATAGCACTTGTGATGCATGAAATGGACAAGCCTGGATGTATTGCCAAGGCACTTGACTAAATATGATATGATTTAGAGAAACCCATGAGCATATTTAAGTATTGTGCTAGTTACAGGTATTGTTTATACTTACCAGTTCAGTGACTGAATGTGAACACTTCCCATGTTGAGTATTGTGGTAGGTTGACAGGGGATGTAAAAGAAGCAAGTAACATTTTTTTCCAGAAACCAAACAGATAGATATTTGTATAAAAAAAAAATCTCAGGCCGGGCGTGGTGGCGCACGCTTGTAATCCCAGTACTTTGGGAGGCGGAGACCGGAGGATCCGGGTTCGCGGCCA
>PVJS01040794.1:0-18263 GCA_004027185.1 Glis glis
TCTCTACTTAGTGAGGCCCTCTGCAACTTCGTGAGACCCGGTTTCAAAATAAAGCATAAAAAATAGGGCCGGGGGTGTAGCGCGGAGGTAGAACGTCCCTGGGTTCAATCCCCGGTACCGCAAAAAAAAAAAAAAAGTTAAAAAGAACTCAGCCTGTTGTGTTCCCAGGTACAGCCGAAGTAGCAGTCAGTCAGCAATTGTTGAAATCAAGACAGAGCGTGAAGGCTAGTCTTCCCCACTGCATACTGTTCATATTTCCTTATCGGGGACGCAGCACAGGAAAACGCCATGCACTCATGAATCATCTACACTTGTGTCTGGCAGGAAACTTCTAATAATTTATACATTCCATCTGGATGCAACTTAAAAGACTAATTACCAATGATACCAACTAAAGCCAGTGATTAATGGACTAGGGTCTTAAGAATGAGGCCAACGGGAGCCCCAAACTCAGCATGACTCGAAACCCACAAAAAAAGCTTTCCTTTAACATAAGCAGATGGTGTTTAGAGCTTCCAGTTCGATACAAATGCAAGGCGGTCCCCTCATTGAGTAAATTATTTAAACGTCACTCCAAGATCAAGAGTTTAATTTAAAATGTCACTCGTGCCTTTGCTTTATCAGCTCTACCTGTTCAATGACTAAGAGCATAAAGAAGTTTTTAAAAGAAGGAAAGGCCATCTGGCCCACCCTGCTTACCATTTATGGCTAATTATTATTAATATTAATAATTTTACATTAGAAGCACACAAACCTTGAGGCTTCTAAGTCCTGAGGTAAACATTATAGATCAGGTAAGTCTTGCCAAGCCACAAAGCTGAGGAAGTCTAAGCTAGTAAATCTCACTGAAAAAAAAGTATTTAATCAAAATAAAAGTTGAGCTCCTGTACAGTATGTGATGACCTTTTCCTGAAAGACCATATTATTTCCTAGCACCGTTTTCATACCAGATTCAATTCCCATTGCCCTTTGAAGTCAAAGTCACCTTTGTACACAGAAGATACAGATGAAAACTTGGAAGGAAATGGAGAATAGGGTTCTAGTTTTATCTTAGCTGCCTTTATGAAGCAGCAACCATCCTTGAAAAACACATTTATGGTCGCTATAAAAATCAGACCTTGTTTGTGCAAATGCCTTTCTTCCCAATGAAGCTTTGCCTTATAATGTCTGTTTTGATTTGCTTCCAAAATATTTTTGTAGGATGGATGGCAGATATTTTATTCCAGCTTACACTGAAGATAAGATCATTTTTATGGTTTGCCTGAACTTATACTGTTAGTTATCGGAGTTTATATGATCTTAGCTCTCCATTAAAACCACTGTCAAGTGTTCTCAACCTTTTTTTTGTTCCACATTAGATTTTCTTTCCCTTTTTAATCCATGCCCATACTTTTATATCTTCCATTTCATTAATAATAAATATACAAAACTTCAAAGTTCACCACATTTATTATGTCTTTGTCAGAGAATTTAGAGCATAGAATGAGGACTATAAGCCACCTCTTCCTCCAGAAAATGGAAATAGTATCTTAAGAGGTAGAAAGCACAGAGCACAGTGTAGACATGGGGTACTTTGTAAATAACAGTAATTAGCACACAGCTTTGTCTCCCCTCTCCAGGTTGGGCTGTTGTTAACTCTCACCTCTTGAGCAACTTACTGGCATCCTAGAGGATTAGCTCATCATAATTATTATCTCCTAACTGGGTGTGGTGGAGCATGTCTGTAATCCCCGTACTTGGGAGGCTGAAACAGGAGGACCACAGGTTCAAGGCCAGCTTCAGTAATTTAGCAACTTAGTGAGATCGACCCTGTTTCAAAATAAAAAATAAAATAGGGCTGGGGATGTAGCTCAGAGGTAGAACACCCCTGGGTTCAACCCCCAGCACCACAAAAAATAATAATAATTATTATTATATTATAATAATTATAATAATTATAAATATAATAATATATAAATAATAAGATATAATAATATAAATAAATAATAATATAAATAAAATACAAATAATAAAATATAATAAATATAACAATTATTATTATTATTATCTAGTTTTTCTTTTTCCTTTTAAGTTCGCAAATAGTCTTTTTTTCTTTTATCTGAAATTTTCCTAATTATTGTCAAGCCTCTTCTGTTTGTAAATAATCTCCAAAGGCCTTTTGCAATTGTATTCTCAGGAACATCTGCACTGGGCCATTTCACCCTATACCACGTGGAGCCTGGCGGTCTCTCTCCACCTGTCTAATTTATAACACTAACCGCCCTCTCGGCTTGTTCTCCTTTTAATTCAGTGATCTACACACTTACAGGCCGGGGGAAGTCATCTCACCTACAGATCTCACATCCTTCGACAACAGCCCTTCCAGCCTCTCCCACTTTCCCTATGGTTTAAAAACAGAAAAGGAAGGGGGGCAGGGCCCGACAGGAGAGGGGGCAGCATCTGAGCCCAGTTCTGATTACAAGTGTCAAGTTCTTTCTGAAATATTCCTGAGTAGTGAGAGAACAAGCAGATTTATAGGGAACATACTTGGCTGGTTTTTATTTTGGTGGTGCGTACAGATGAGAAAAGATTAAAAGCCCCAACAAATGTCTAAATCATGGCGCGCACTCCTGCCGTACACTGACCGGCTACTGGCACCACGGATAGCACTTACAAGGGAAAATAGTCCCCTGGCTTGTTCCTCTCAGGAAATGTGAGGGGGAAAAAAATCCAAGGAATCAGGAGGGAAGTTCTAAATTGTCAAAATATCGTCATTCTCGAGAAATATATCATGCGAGAAAATGGTTCGATTTTTAATATGTTTTCTTTGAAGTTTTAAGTACCAAAAACTAATTCAAGTGTTTGGATATGGTGTAATTCAAGGTGTGATTTATATTTAACATTTAAGGGTCTAGGGTATTATTTCTTCCAGAAATACAAGTCTGGAGAAAGAGTAATACAGAGTAGAAAACAGTTTCATAGCTCATGGCCCTGAATTCAGATCCCAGCTAAGCCATGTGTCATCAGGTAAGTTTTCTTAACCTTTCATGCATCTGAACACTCTGTGATACTTAAGCTCAGCATTGTCTATGACATGTAGGTATTAGTGCCTTGTCCTTAGATTTAAATAGGGTAACACAAGCAGTATCATTTGCAACCATTAAACTAGTGAGCAGCATTTATGTATAAAATTTACTTCTTAAAGGAAGATTGGGTCATAAACAAAGAAACACATAGCTACAACTCAAATGTCTATTTTACCAAGAGTAATATTGGGGACAGAGGAGCCAATATGACACCAAACAAGAAACAAGCTACTTTTCCCAACCGAAATCTAGTCTCCCTCCCATATCCATATCAGTCTCCCCCAACCTCTGGCCTCCAGCTCAAAACCACTTTCTCTCTCTCCAACTGATGATGCCCCCGCCTTTGATATTGGCTTTTATTTTATTACCTAAACACTTGAGTCTACTGCTTATGCAATATTCAAAAGAATCAGCACTCGATATGCAAAGAAAAGATGCTTCTTTCCGGGGGCTTTGGGGATGGTGTAATAATAAGGGTCAGATCACACATGTGGTCAATTTTGGCCTTTTGTGTGTCAATTAACATATCACACTTGGGTGTTTCATTGATAGCAAATCCTATAGAGAGATGTTATTACGCTCATATTTTAATGTCCTCGGGTTCAGCATCTCATGCACAGATATCCACTGGCATATATTCAAATGCAGAATCGCTAGCTTTGTCATTTTAAGTGATTTAAGCCAATGAAAGGACACTCCATTCGTATGCTCAATAGTCAATTGAAATGGAAACGGTTAGCTGAGTGCCTCTCCCTTGAAAGTCTCTTCCCCTCTAGTGCCAATTACAGGATATGAAAGGCATACTCCGCACAGCTTGCTCAGGATAATAAATCACTAAATTGGAAGCTTCGGTTACCTTGCTGATTTTGATAAGAAAATTAATAGAATTAGCAGCTTATCTGCCAGTCCAGGAAATTCACATTATGAGGGGGAAAAAAGTGTGGGGGTTGGGGGGGAGAGAATGAAAAAGAAGAGAAAGAGAAAGAAATCTTTCTCTGGCTAGGGTTTCCAGTATTTCTTCCTGGTGACAGAGACAGTTTGGATAGTTTCTTTGGGTCCCTTTACGGTGATAAAGCTCTGTCGAAAACAACGCAAGAAGCACAATCAATTATTGTCTACTTGTTCTGTTTTCATGCATAATTAAAGCTGGACAGAGCCAACAAGGAATCAAACACTAAATCAGGCTGCATCAGGCAAAGTCCAGCGGCCGTCCAATGACCAATAAGCAAAAACTCCAAGCAGATCAGAAACAGTGGTGAGATTCTTTTCCAAAAGAGGATTTACTCTCCTACACGTTCTTGGCTTTTCTTCTCTTCATCCAGGGAAAATAATTGTTTGCAAGAAAGCGGTGACTCTCAAACCAGAATGAGAAGACAAGAGTCATTTGTGAAAGGAAACGGAGTAGCCTTCTGCCTGCTCCTTGTTCTTTAAATATCTATGAAGATCGGTAATTATTTCTTTCAAGAACATTCCCAACAGCTGTAAATGATAATGAGCCAATCACTGTGTTCTGTCTTATCCCAGCAGCTGCACAGCTCCCCAATCAAAGCAATTAATTGATATTTGTAAAGTGCTTTGAAACTGAGAAGTGGTGCCTCCTTGCAAGTACTAAGTATTGTTCTTAATGCCACTGCACTAGGAATTAGGAAAGCCGGCCCTTTTCAGACAAGCATCTGGGAAGAGTGGAAGCAATTTTTCTTTTTTTTTTTTTTTTTTTTGCGGTAGTGGGATTGAACCCAGGGGTATTCTACCTCCAAGCTACACCCCAGTCCTATTTTTTATTCTTTATTTTGAAACAGGGTCTCACGAAGTTGCAGAGGGCCTCACTAAGTAGCTGAGGCTGGCTGCGAACCCGGATCCTCCGGTCTCAGCCTCCCAAGTACTGGGATTACAAGCGTGTGCCACAACGCCCGGCTAGCATTTTTTGTTAAACCCCAAGTGTAGGGCAAAGGGTCCGCGACCACCACGCTCAGTTAAGGCAAGAGGCTTTCTTGGCCGCGGCGGCTACCATTCTCTGAAAAAGACAGAGGGAGAACAGCAGCCCTGCACTCAGTTACAATCGGCCTTATATAGTAAGCAAGCTAGTTACAGAAGCAGATTCTGCGGGTTATTGTTTAAAATTAGCCAATCACAACAATTTATTCCTTATTTAAGAGGAAGGGGGTAGAATTAGGGGCATGGGCTGAGTGTGCAGAAACCAGGTTCTCGGGCCTTTCCTTGGTCATTAGCATAGCTATGTGGCCAAAGGTGAGGAGTTAAGTCAGCAGTCAGGGAGTCTAATTAAGGTAGGAAGCGAAACTAAGAAAAATTACTTTTAGGGCACATTACCACATTTGTGTGTGTGTGTGTGTGTGTGTGTGTGTGTGTGTGTGTTACTGGGAATCAACCCCAAGGGCGTTCTACCACTTAGCTACATCCCCAGTCCTTTTTTATTTTTTATTTTGAAACAGCGTCTCGCTGTTGCTGAGGGCCTCACTAAGTTGCTGAGGCTGGCCTTTAACCTGTGATCCTCCTGTGTCAGCCTCCCAAGTACTGGGATTACAGGCATGTGCCACTGCAACCAGTGAATAGCAGCAATTTTAAGTGCCTAAACAATACCCTAACACTCCAGGGCACCCAAGTCAAGATTCAGATTTAGTGACCCTTGTTAAGAGAAACCAAGGCTGGGCATGAGGATACCACCTGTAATCCTAGTACTGTTGCAGGAGATTCAGGTCCCCAGTGAGCAGGACCCAGAGGCGGGATTAGGATGCAACAAGTTTTATTCACCTGGTGGGGCTCAGAGAGCAAAGCTCCAGGTCTGAGCCCCGGGGCCAGAAATTACAAGGTTTTTATATAACAGCCAACTTAATTCTTCTTCTTTTTTTTTTTTTTTTTTTTTTTTTTTTTGCGGTACCAGGGATTAAACTCAGGGGCATTCTACCTCCAAGCTACATGCCCCTCAGCCCTATTTTTTATTCTTTATTTTGAAACAGGATCTCACTAAGTTGCAGAGGGCCTCACAAAGTAGCTGAGGCTGGCTGCAAACCCAGATCCTCCTGTCTCAGCCTCCCAAGTACTGGGATTAAAAGTGTGTGCCACCACGCCCAGCTCAACTTAATTCTTGAGTGGAAAAGTTTTGCCTAGTGTAAGCAACTCACAGAAGCAGAACAGCGGTCAGCCTCTATGTCATCCTATGCTCTGGTCGTCAAGAGCCTTATGTTGTGATTGTAGCTGCTGGGAAAGTCCAACTATGTTTATTTTGGGAGGGGGTCTGAGGAGGAGGTTTTGTTTTCCTGGTCCCTTGTTCTTCAGCCAAGTTGTTTACTGGGACAAGGCCATGCTCCTACCTCAGTACTTGGGAGGCTGAGACAGGAGGATCGCAGGTTCAAAGCCAGCCTCAGCAACCTAGCAAGGCTCACAATTTAGTGAGACCTGTTTCCAAATAAAAAATAAAATCAGTCTGGGGATATAGCTGAAAGGTAGAATGCCCCTGGGTTCAAACCCCAGCAGAGAGAGAGAGAGAGAAAGAGACATACATCAGAGGTTAATTGCTAAAGATAACTTCACTAAACTTTCTGCTACATTTGTCATTTTTATATGTTTATACCGATGTATCAGTTTGCACCATACTCTTTCTTAAAATGCATTTCTTAAGTAATAATGCACACATGTCTGAATTCGGACTTTCATGGATCATCAGACCAATTTAGAGAATATTTGGCCTTATGTTATTGTCTTTGGGTGAGAAATCCCACTACCAAACCAAAATATACTGCAGATTATCTGAGAAATGTTTGAGCAGTGGATATTGGTATGATTTCTGATAAGGTGGAATAGAAGAAATAAAATTTTAGGTAGAAAGGAGACAGGAAGGAAAGGAGAATACAATTAAAAAATCTAATCTAAAGTCCTAAGCTTGCCTTGCAGGCTTGCCTGGGACAGGCCCAAAGAGGCAAGACCCACATCTTTAAGAACACAAGGGGCTAGCTTCACATCCGAAATTCCTGAGATTAGTTTTGGAAGAGAAAGAACTTCATGTTCCACCAGAACTCCAAAAGATCACACCTGTTGTTACACTCAGCTGACCACCTGCTGGCCAGCAGACTCCTCATCAACACTCGTCTCTGCTCCTGGAGGGAATCCACATCTTCTGCCCATGGAAAAACTTCAAAGAAAGGAGGCATTTCCCCACCAAGTACCTCTAACCACCCCCTCCCCATCTCCAGTGCCTATAAAAAGAGACTGTAAGAATTCGGGGCGGCTGCTCTCACATCTTGAGGTGGCCCGCATTTCCCTGAACGTGTTTCCCTTTTCCTTAAATTAAACCTCTGTCTTTTCTCTGACTGGTGCATGTTGAAATTCTTTTCTGCACAGACCCAAGGACCCCGGGGACCCTGAGGTGAGTTTCCCTTTCCCAGGCCGGGGAACTCCTTAGGACTCTGCACGGAGCTATCGAGCTCACCCTGACAATTTCCAGTGGACTTCACTGTTTTTATTCACTATTTCAATTTTTTAAAAATCTAAACTGATATAACTATGCTTCTGCTGTCTAGGTCCCTGACAGCATGGGACATAAGAAGGGTTAGAACACTGACATTATATGTTTAAGAGCACAAAGTAAAAGACAGTCTTTATAGAGATATTTCACAGAGATAGCTACAATTGAAATATTATTTCTTGGGGCAATAACTCTAGAGATGGAGTCGTAAACCGCTGGCATGCATTGCTGTTAAGAAGAGCTATAGGAGGCAAAATTCTGCCCCAATCATCGACTATTTCTTTTCCCTGATCCTGAAAAGCAGCAGCTTGCTTGAAAATCCTATGTTGCTAAGCAATTAATTGTTGACCATTCAACACCATTTCTTTATTAAGAAGTGAAGAAAATTACAGATGGTGAGGCATCACCCCACAATGCTTACACACACATTTTGAAACCAAAGATAGATATTTGTGGACCAAACAATAGAACTAGTTAGCATGCATACATAACAACTTTACAGGAAAAAAAAAAAGCGCAGAATACTACATGACAGCCATATATAGAAGACAATTCGCTGAGTTTTCTGCCACAAAAGCAAAAATTGCAACCCATGCAAAGTTTGCTTTTTAAAGGATAGACCCAAGCTTGGAACTCTTAATTTTGAGATTTTACTTTTCAAAATAGATGGCCTCATCCGGGCATGGTGGCGCACGCTTGTAATCCCAGTACTTTGGGTGGCAGAGACCGGAGGATCCGGGTTCGCGGCCAGCCTCAGCTCTCTCTCTCTGTGTCTCTCTCTCTCTCTCCCTCTCTCTCTCTCTCTCTCTCTCTCTCTCTACCTTAGTGAGGCCCTCTGCAACTTCATGAGACCCGGTTTCAAAATAAAGTATAAAAAAAAATAGGGCCGGGGGTGTAGCGCGGAGGTAGAACGCCCCTGGGTTTAATCCCCGGTACCGCAAAAAAAAAAAAAATAGATGGCCTCATTCAAGACTATGAATACCATAAAATCTAAAATTGTTTTTAAACCTTCCATTGTCAAGTAGAAATCTGATGTTTTATAAAACTAAAACAAGGATCTCCGGTCTCCTTTTTCCTGTTATCTTGGCTGTCCTGAGGTTAGCAAACAGAGCCAAACTCAACTTCTCTCTAATAATGTAGGAATAGCCAAAAAAGTCAGTGAATGATGCTTCTGAAATACATACAGACTGAGGTAAAAAAGAGAAAATAATACTAGAGCTCCTCTCAATCCTAATTACTTAAAAGCTAATTTAGCTCCCCAGAGCAAGAACTCTACAGCTCAGTGTTTGCTTTTAGAATATTTATGACGTTTCTTCAAACGTACCCTACAATAAGGTCTCTCCTACAAAGAAGTAGTTTAATTTAAAATGCTAAACCTAAACCATTTTGACAGCTTCATCTTCTACAGAGAGAGAAAATAAAATTATCTCACTAATTTTTCTTTTGACTGAACCTGGTTTAGTTTCAAATGATGGATATGAAATCACATGATCATGTAAACCCCCCCAAAAAGAGAGAATTTGAAAGAAAGGATATAGAAAAATTGTGTTGCAAAACCTATGATATTTTATATCATTTTACAATTATGATCTGACTTAGTCCTCACAATACTGCATGAGAGGTATCATTACCCTCATTTTAAAATAAGAAAGCTGAGCTTCCTCTAGATTAAGAATTCTGCTTGAACCAAGGCATGGTGGCGCACGCCTATAATCCCAGTACCTGGGAGGCAGAGACAGGAGGATCACATGTTCAAGGCCAGCCTCAGAAACTTAGCGAGACCGTTTCAAAATAAAAGGGGCTGAGGGTTTAGCTTGGAGGTAGAATGCCGCTGGGTTCAATCCCCAGTACCAAAAATAAAAAATTTAGCTTAAGAAAACAGAGATGCCCCTTAAATTTGGATTTAGGAAGCCAGGCATGGTGGCATACGCTTGTAATCCCAGTACTTGGGAGGCTGAGACAGGAGGATTGCAGGTTCACAGCCAGCCTCAGCTACTTAGTGAGGCCCTCCGCAAATTATCGAGACTCTGTTTCAAAATAAAAAATAAAAAATAGGGCTAGAGGTGTAGCTCACAGGAAAAATGCCCCTGGGTTCAATCCCTACTACCGCAATAAAAAAAGAAAAAATTTGAATTTAGGACTTAATAATTCCAAGGTGCATACAACCCCCCCCCCCACGTAAGAAAGTCTCCCTGCCTGCTACAAACCAAACAACTTTTTAAGTTAATTAGCAAGCCACCTTCAAAATCAGTCATCTGCAGCCATTAGTGTGCTGTTGTGGTTAAAGGACTTTGTCATAGGTCCACAACTTACCAACTGTGACCTGGTAAAATTTCTTATTTTCTCTGCAAATGGGAATAAGATTGTATCATTGTCCCTGCAAATTTTGCCAATGTCAGATGTCAGTTTTACAGATTAAATAACATAATGCATGTAAAGCCCTTCCTAGTATCTAAGAAGAGCCCGACAGGTGTGTCCATTACTCTCATTTATAACTATATGAGTGTGCCTAGTACGGGCCAGCCCTTCTGTCGTGATGTCCTTAATAAGGAAACAATATTGAACATATTTTTAACTACTAAAGAAACAGCAAGCTGGGTGTGGTGGCGCATGCTTGTAATCCCAGTACTTGGGAGGCTGAGACCGGAGGATCGCAGGTTTGCGACCAGCCTCAGCTACTTAGTGAGACCCTCTGCAACTTACTTAGTGAGACCCTGTTTCAAAATAAAGAATAAAAAATAGGGCTGGGGGTGTAGCTCGGAGGTAGAATGCCCCTGGGTTTAATCCCTAGTACCGCAAAAAAAAAAAAAAAAAGAAACAGAAAGTAGGGCTGGGTGCAGCTCAGTAGTAGGGCATGTGTGAGATCCCAAGTTCAATCCCCAGCACTACAATTTAAAATAAGGAAAAAAAAAATGGGCACGGTGGCCCATGCCTGTAAATCCCAGTACTTGAGAGGCTGAGACAGGAGGATCACAGGTTCATGGCCAGTCTTAGCAACTTGGCAGGACCCTCTGCAACTTAGTGAGACCCTGTTTCAAAATTTAAAAAAAAAAGAATAAAATAGGGCTGGGGGTGTAGCTTGAAGGTAGAATGCCCCTGGGTTCAATCTGTAGTACAAGGAAGGAAGGAAGAAAGGAAGGAAGGGAGGAAGGGAGGGAGGGAGGGAGGGGAGTGGGGAAGAAAGGAAAGGAAAGGAGAAAAGGAGGAGCAAACACAGCAGTTGGATGGAATGACCAGGTATCTGCCTGATCACCCGATCAACACTGATCACCCTGATCAACATTTTTCCAAATAGCATCAAATGAATTCAACCTCAGGAATAGTTCTTATCCATTCCCGGATGAGCGCACCTTTCAAGACTTAGCACGTTTTGTTCTGCACTAATAATAAAATTAGATTATGCCTATTTCATATAAGCAATAAGAAGCTAATCCCTCAAAAAGTGCAGTCTGATAAAAATTTCTTTAACTATGAATTGACTGATCTGCTGACCAAAAAAATAAAAAAAATCTCATAAATGCCTGGTGAACAGTACTACTCACCTCATAATTCACTTCCTGCCTTTGTTCATTTCCCATAGATGAACTCAAATCACACATGAAGCATGGTGAGCTGCGCTCATAAATTTCAGTTGACCTATAATTTGTGATACCAAAAAGTCAATACGGCAGAACTGGAGTCTCCCTTCCTACACTCAAAAATATGCCATGTTCATCAAAAACAAACCAACAAACACCCTTTCTAGAAATGTGACAGTGTACACGGACCTAGATCTTATTTGTATTGCTGAGTCTACAGTGAAAGGGCCTGGGGGCAATTGAGCAAGGCACACACATTGTCTCAAAACCCTTTAAAATCAAACAATAAGAACAAGAAGGCACAATCCCATTCAATCCTAAGGAAATGGTGAAAAGTTTAATTTTAAATTGTGACTCAGCACAAAAACTCTTAAATCACACAACTAATAATGACTGTCTTCAGTACTTTTCCACTATTGAGCAATCTTTATATATATTTTAGTGCAGGATTGATTGGCCCTGATAGGGCTGCTCTTACACAGAGATCAATAGGTTCTCACCTACAATTCTGAGTGTCATTGTGATGGGTTGAACTGTAACCCCCACACCTCAAAATTCATATGTTGAAGTTCTGACCCTCAGTATCTCAGAAAGCGACCATATTTAGAAACGGGGTCTGTTATCATTTGGATATCAAGTGTCCCCTAAAGACTCATGTGTTGAAGGTTAGGTCCCCAATGCAGCAATGTACAGAGTTGGAAATTTGAGGAAGGTGATTGAATCATGAGGACTCTATATCAGTGGATTTATCCACTAATGGGTTAATAATTTGATGCCATTATTGGGAGATGGTGGAAATTATAGGAGACGGGACCAGTTGGAGGAAGTAAGTCACTGAGGGGTGTGTCCTGGAGGGATATATCTTGTCCCTGGCCCCTTCCTCCCTCTCTCTCTCTCTCTCATTCTCAGATACCATAAGATGAGCAGCTTCCCTCCACCACACCCTTCCGCCATGATGTTCTGCCTCAACACAGGCCCAGAAATGATGAAGTCAACTAATCATGGGCTGAAACCTCTTACACCATGAGCCAAAATAAATCTTTCCTCCTTCAAGTTGTTTCTCTGAGGGATTTTGGTCACAGTGACAAAAAGCTAACACAGAGTCTTCACAGAGGTAAACAAGTGAAATTGATGTCATTAAAGTAAGCCCTGATCCAATAAGATTGGCATCCTTATAAAAAGGGGGAGTTTGGACACAGAGAGTACAAAATGATAAAATGAAAATGATAACAAAAAACTAGAAAAATACCAGATATGTAGAAATCAAGCAATAAACTTCTAAATAACTCATAAATGAAAGATTAAAATCACAATGAAATTATAGTATTTTTTAGTTGAATGAAAAAAAACACTTCCAAAGCTTAGGGGATGCAGATAAAGCTGAGCTTGGAGGAGACTTTATAACTTAAATTTTTATTTGGAAAAGAAAAAAATGAAAATCAAGTATACATACTATGATGGTTAATCTGGATTATCAACCTGACTGGATCATGAAACACCTAAGAGTATGTGACTTTGGGTGTGTTGATGAGATGACTAGTGTATGTAATGGCAAATTAAAGGGAAGTCCCGCCCTGATTGTAGTCAGCACTGTTCTGATAGGCGCAGGACCTGGATAAAAAGAAGGAAAAAGCAGCATGAAGGTGTGCATGGTTCTTCCTGAGAAAAGCACATCTACTCTCACCTGGGATATCGGCCTTCAGCCCTTTTGCTCTTCAAACTGGACTTTCACCAGTGTTTCTCCAGAGAGTTCCCTGGCCTTTCCATCTTTAACTGGGACTACATCATTGAGCATTCCTATTCTGAGACTCCAGCTCTTGGACCACTGGACCAGCTGTTGGTTCCTCCGACTCTCCTCTACGTGCAGGTGGCCACTTGAGACTACACTGCTTTGGACTGCAAGCTGACCTGATCAATTCCCTTTAAATATAGAACCTTGACTAATACAAATGCATCTCAGTAAGTTTTAAAATGCTTATTGCCACATTATTCACAATAGTCAAGATATGTAATCAACTGAAGTGTCCGTCAATGATGGATAAAGAAATGTGGTACGTACATGGAATAGAACATCGTTCATCCATAAAAAGGACAAAATCTTGTTATTTGCAGCAATAGAGATGGAATTAGAAATCATAACGAAGTAAGTGAATTAGAGATCATAATGGAATGAGACCGTAAGTAAAGTAAGCCAGGCATAGAACGTCAAATATCACACGATTCCATTCATTTGTAGAATCTAAAAAAGCTTGGCTTATAGAACTAGTGAGCAGAAGAGTGGCTACCAGAAGCCTGGAATGGAAAGGGAGGGGTGGGATGGGGGGACACTGTTTAACAAGTAGAAAGTCACAGCCAAAAAGGAAGAATCAATGGTAGTATTCTATTACATCAGAGGATGATTATAATTAACGATACTGTGTCATATAATCCAAAATAGCTAGAAAAGAGGATTTTGAGTGTTCTCATCACAAAGAAATTATGTTTGAGATGATGGATAATCTAAGTATCTCAGGTTGACCAGTACACAATGTAAAAATGTTCCAAAACATCACACTGTACCCATAAATATGTACACTTATTATTAGCCAATAAAAAATTTTTAAAACAGTGAATTAAAACCAAAACAGTAGAAAGAAAGAAATAACAAATACAAACACAAAAATTAATGAAATAGGAAATAAACACCCAACAGAAAAAATTCGCAAGCAAAGAGTTGCTACGAGAAAAGCCAATACGACCAAGCAAAAGCAAGTGAGACTGATCAATTTTTTTTAAAGGCACAAATGAGTTAAATCAGAATGGAAAAGAAGCCATCACTACAAATGCTACGTAGGTATTAAAAAGATATAACAAAACAAAATTATGAACAACTTATTCCCAAAATAGTAGAAAAATTATATGAAATGCAAAATCCTAGAAAAACACAATTTATTTGTAGCAACTGAGATAAGAGATAGAAGATCAAAGCATCTTATAAATTAAATAATTTTAACTTTGCTCCCTTGTTCCCTCCAAAAACAGAACCTCCTGGCCAAACAGCAAATTCTCCCAAACTTTTAGAGAACACACACATACACACATACACACACACACACACACACACACAGACCACACAGACTTATCTGTAGTTTCATTTTCCAAGGTTTCTTTTTTTTTTTTTTTTTGCGGTACCGGGGATTGAACCCAGGGGTGTTCTACCTCCAAGCTACACCCCCGGCCCTATTTTTTTTCTTTATTTTGAAACAGGGTCTCGCGAAGTTGCGGAGGGCCCCACTAAGTAGCTGAGGCTGGCCGTGAACCCGGATCCTCCGGTCTCAGCCTCCCAAGTACTGGGATTACAAGCGTGCGCCACCACGCCCAGCTAATTTTCCAAGGTTTCATTTACCTACCATCAACAGTAGTCTGAAAATATTAAATGGAAATTTCCAGAAGGAATTCATTAGTTTCAGCCTATGTACCATTTTGAACTGCATGATGAAATCTCACACTGTCCCACTCCATCCCGCCCAGGACATGAATCTTCCCTTTGTCCAGTGCTCCTGTTCAAGTACCACTTACTTTACTTAATAATGGCACAAGAGTAGTGACACTGGCAACTTTATTTTGGTGTATTGTTAAAATTGTTCTATTTTATTATTAGTTTTTATTGTTAATCTCTTACTGTACCTAATTTGTAAGTTAAAATTTATCATAGGTGTGTATGTATTGGAGAAAACATATCTGCAGCTTCAGATATCTACTAGGGGTCTCCAAAAGTATCCCCACAGTTACAGGGGCAATTGTAATGCCAGGTTTATTTATTTACTTTTTGGGGGAGGGCACTGGGGATGGAACCCAGGGGCATTCCACCTCCAAGCTACACCCCCAGCCCTATTTTTTGTTCTTTATTTTGAAACAGGGTCTCACTAAGTTGCGGAGGCCTCACTAAGTAGCTGAGGCTGGCCACGAACCTGGATCCTCCAGTCTTCAGCCTCCCAAGTACTGGAATTACAAGTGTGCGCCACCACGCCTGGCTGTAATGCCAGGTTTAAACAAACTCTTTCAGAAAGTGGAAATACAGGAACAATGGCTTATTCATTGTATGTGGCCAGCTTCGTTTTACAATGAAAAACCGATGACATTATGAGAAAAGAAAATGACAGGACAATTTAATTCATAAGTCAAAATCCTAAACAAACTATCAACTAACCAAACAGGGAACGTTTTTTGTAAGGAAAAATATGTGCCACAACCCAGTTGGATTTATCCAGGGTTTATTTACTATTTTAAAAATCAGTGTAATTCACCATGTTAAGATAATAAAAGGGGTGCTGGGTGTGGTGGCGCACGCTTGTAATCCCAGTACTTGGGAGGCTGAAGACTAGAGGATCCGGGTTCAAGGCCAGCCTCAGCTCTCTCGTGCTCTCTCTCTCCCTGTCTCTCTCTCTCTCTCTCTCTCTCTCTCTCTCTCTCTCTCTCTCCCTCTCTCTCTCCTTAGTGAGGCCCTCCGCAACTTCATGAGACCCGGTTTCAAAATAAAGTATAAAAAATAGGGCCAGGGGTGTAGCGCGGAGGTAGAACGCCCCTACGTTCAATCCCCGGTAACCGCAAAAAAAAAAAAAAAAAAAAAAAGATAATTGACTCCTAACAGGTATGGAGTTTTTTTCTGGGGTGTTGCAAATGTTCTAGGCTTAGTGGTGATGGCTGTACAACCAAAGAATTGTACACTTTAAAATGGTGAATTCTATAGTATGTAAATTATATCTCATTACAAATAAAAATGTTATAATTGACTTGTTAATAATATTAATAAGCATGGATAGTTGAGTTTATAAATATATATAAAATTAAAACACATGGAAAAATAGAAGCTAATTCTCCCCAAACTGATCTATAAATTCTATAATTCCCATTCAAACTTCCAGCATGATATACTTACAGAAATTAACAAGCATATTCTAAAATTCATATGGAAATGATAATTACCCAGAAGAGTCAAAACAACTTTGAAAAGGAAGAACAAATTTGGAGAAAGCACAATAATATTAAAATTTGAAAGTGCCCACTATTGTCTCTTAAGGTGTTGGAAGTGTAAATTGCATACCCCACAGGCCAGTAATTCCACTCCTGGCTATACACAGATAGAACTACGTGCACATATGCACCAAGGAGTATGTGCAGTAATGTTCATAGCAGCACCTGTCATAATAAACAAAAACTGGAAACAATTCAAATGTTTATCAGGAGTAGAACAGGTAAACTATGGTAAATTTATACAATAGAATTCTAAGAAATGAAGATAAATGGCATGGATAAATCTCATAAACTTAATGTTGATTGCCAGGGATCCGATACATGTTAGGCATACATCTGTAAATTCCAAACATGGGTAAAGTTAAGCCATGGTATTTATAGATGCATGCACAAAGGGAAAAGCCTAAGAAAGACAAGCAAGAGATTACCACAAAGACAAGAAGGTATTGGTTATATTTAGTGGGGAAGAATAGGGCTTTTATTAGAAATGGACACCCAGAGGAATTTCTAAGGTACTGCCAAAGTTTAATTTCTTGATTTAGATAATGGTTATATGGCATTTATTGTACAACAATTCATTGTGTTTTTATACTTACATTTTATGTTTCACAAGTGAAGCCTATTTCAAAACAGAAATGCTTGGGGAAAATCCCTTTATTTTCACTGCAGTAAAATTTAGGATGTACATATATGTTGAATCTGGTATCTTGTAAATAAATTATGGCATTTTATTCTATATAATTCCATACTGTTTGAATTTTTGAAAATAATCACCGATTATTTTATGATTAAAAACAATAACTTATAAAAGATGGGAAAACTAAAGATCCTGGGTTTTTGAAAGTGAATAGAAGTAAATAGGGTAAAATAATAGAGAAGGAAAGTTGAATCAATAAGGAAGAAATAGTGCCTATTCTCAGCTAACTTGAAATCTTTGGGAGAATTGTAGAAAAGAACAAACAATCCCTGTGCCTCTTTCTTTACTCAGTCAAAAGCACTTAAGCTCTTTCCAAAAGTATAATGTAAATATGAATAATGGAATTGATTTTTTTATCAAACACAAGAATAAATCAAATGAGCTCTATTCCTTTAAGGTATTCATCTCAGGAAGTGAGACACTTTTTCCAATGAAGCCTTTCTGAATGCAAACACTTTGGCATGCCTGGTGGAGAATTGTTTTCAGCACCACGGCGTTCTTTTAATAACCTCCAGGATGGTCAATTCAGCCTCTGACAACAAACTGAGAAAGTCATTTGCCTCTGTGCCTGATAAACAACATAGGTAAACGCACTCCTTCAGACTATATTGATTTGATCCCAAAACTTAAATATGGCTATAAAGAATGCAACTAGACTTAAAGGAAATTCCCAAAGAAATGTTCAAAATAGTTGAAAAGTGTGACACTATTGAAATAAGTCTCTTGAATCTTACACAACTATTTCACAGAAATGGACATGCTCCATTCACTTATCAATAGTGTGTATTGAAGTCCTCCTGTGCACCAAGCATTGGTCCCTGACCCACTTGCGATGGATCAGGGAGTGCTGTGGACAGAACACTGCCCCCTGGTGTCAATTACCGCATATATGTTTATTAATAATCTGCCTTATAATACAGTTACACTTTCTGGATTTGTGTCTTTAATGGTTACAATGAACCTCTCTGCATATCTTTACAGTGTTGTTTTTTTTTTTACAATATTACAGGCTTCCTGAGGGCGTATCAGTGTTTACAACTCCTATTCAACATTCATTTACATGTATGTAAATGATAAATATCCAAACTGCTTTTCAGGTGGAAAATTATAAGTTTCTTATATTACTTCAGAGCTTTTAGTAAAGAAATGCACTGGTACTTAAAAAAATACATGTTGACTTTTTGTTTGACAAGATCCCCTTTTACACTCCACTAGTGTGTTCACAAAAATATACGACGGAGCCGCATAGGAAAGATTTGGGCAGGTGTGAGCCCTGTCTGTGCAGTGGTTACAGTGCAAGGATTTTTCAAGGTGCCCAAGAAAGACAGCATCCCACCAGCCGTTCTTAACTCAGCACCCCGAATGGTGTCAGTCTGTGATTCATTCCCCTTTCCTCCTCCTCTTCCTTCTCCTCCCCCTCCCCCCCCCCC
>PVJS01040795.1:0-18258 GCA_004027185.1 Glis glis
AGAGAGAGAGAGAGAGAGAGCTGAGGCTGGCTGCGAACCTGGATCCTCTGGTCTCCGCCTCCCAAAGTACTGGGATTACAAGCGTGCGCCACCACGCCCGGCGCTTGAGACCCCTCTTAAATAGTACTAACCAATATATTGATGGTCTTCTGATTGTCTCCATATCTCTGATACTAGACTATATAAAAGAGTGTTTCTTTTTGTGTTGTACTGAGGCTTAAACCCAGAGACATTCTATCTCCAGGCTACACCCCCAGCCATTTTTATTTTTTATTTTGAAACAGGGTCTCACTAGGTTGATGAGAGTCTCACTACTTGCTGAGGCTGTTCTTGAACCTGCGATCTTCCCACCTCAGCCTCCCAAGTACTGAGATTACAGTCGTGCACCAACACATTGACTATAAAAGAGTGTTTCTTAGAAATGATACATAAATGGATTAGGAAAGGAAATCTCAAAAGCATAATATTCTTTACATTTGAAGTTCATTACAAGCTATGAAGATGCTCACCCTAAACTGTATAAAAATAAGTCTTTGACATTTTAGATGCCTATGTAAATAAAAGAATGCATGCCTGGAATAGTAGTCCAAGTTAATGTAAGTAAACACAAGTATTCAAAGGCAGCTCAATGATTATCAGTAAGCCAAATTTATTTTAATTGCTAAAAAATGATTGATGAGTATGATACATGAATACTCAAGACATGAATTAAATTGTATTTAGATATAATATTGAGTGAAGACTATCAAATTCTTCTTTATTAGTTTTCACATCTTTTTACAAATTGAATATCCAAGATCTCTCAGCTCAAATTTACCCCAAGCTTTAGAAGCTCATGTGTGGTTTTAAATTAATGCGTGATTACCTCCATTAAAACTGCTTCAACATAATTATTTTAAATGTGATTTTTTTTCCTGACCAAATTCTTTTTGTCACCTCGTATATTGTCTTAATAATGTAATAATTAGCATCATCCTTGCTGCAATCAACCAAGGCAGTGTGGTGTGCACTTTTTAATCAAAGATGTCACAGATGAGAAAATTAGATATCAAGTAAGAAAATGGATCGTTTTCATTATAAAGCCGGCATCAACACTAATTAGATTGTGTATACACAACTACATAGCAAAGCATAGAAATACACATCAGAAATCCAACGGTAACTAGTTGACCTTTCAGTGTGTTTTCAGCAGTCCAACCATGACCTTTCCAGATTACGCTCCTCAACCTGCAGCGTGCTCCTGATTGCCAAATAAGTGCATGTAATGAGAGCAGCCACTGGATGCCATAAACTGTTTCTGCAGCCAGGGATGACGACCTCTTAAAGGCATTGAAAGCTATAATGGAAACAATTCTGTTTACTTGTAGGACACAAGACTTCCTGCTTCAAGGGACTAATCAATTCTTTCATTTGATGGAAAGTTTAATTGAAGACAACATCCAGAGGAGAAAATATTGTTTGACTAGCTACATCTCTTGCCATTCTGCCACATTAATTGGGATTGTCCTAATATTTTCATTGTTGAATTCACTTGACAGAATCACTAAATTACATTAAAGTTGCTTGAGCATGAATTTGGTGAGAGGCAATCTTTTCAAATTTGAGCAGTCTGTAGCAAGCGTGAAACTGATATATGAGAAGGATAATATCACAATTCTCTAGCAAGGCAATCTAATATCTACTTCCATCTACCAATGAGGTGTGAAATTTACCTCATAGTCATGTCAGTAATATGGGTAATTGGTTTTGAAGCAAATATTTACTCTGAAGATGTTATGGAATATTTGTTAATCATTTTTCTACTGTGTTTTCTTGCCTTCCATGAGAAGGGGTGTGGCATTTTTACTTCTTTTGTGAATGCTCAGTTGTATAATGAATAGCATATATCAGTCAGCAGATTACTAATGAACAAAGTTTCAAGAATGGAAAAAAGTAAAAACAGTATTTGGGAAAAATAGCTTCTATAACCTGTACATTATATCATTCCATCAATTCGTTAGGCACTATTTCTTGAAATTCAAGCTGGCTTCTGGAATCTTCTCCTAGTGGGGCTGCCTGCCCTATGCTAAAAATAGTGGAAGGATGCTTCTCCTTCTGAGAGTCCTGCATCTGGGTGTGATGTGCTCTGCTGCTCACCTTGTAGTCACACATTCACAAGAAAAGTTGGGAGTCATGGGAAAGTCTACTTGTGCTTTTATTACCAAGCCCTGAATCATTTACCTCTGAAATCTATCGCAAACATTCCTTGCATTTTCTCTGCTTTATTTCATGTTGTTTCATACACAGGCTGCACCATCAGCCTTAGCATTGCTATCCTGCTTCTTCACACTGCCATTGAGTGACCTACTGCAATGTAGCACCATTTGAAAACTCGTAATTGTTTCCCACATAGTGCCCATAGGTATAATTTAAGTGCCATAGCATGGCCCCCAGTGACCTCCATCATCTGACTCTCATTGGCCTCTAGAGTGTGCCTTCATTCTATAGCTTACCCTAGTGAACATTTTACTTAGCAATTCAGCACATAACTTTCTATTGCTTGATTTCACACTTCCTCCATATTCTCTGATCTGCTGAAAATGCCTGAATGACCTACTCCGAGCTTCAGTGTTCCTCCTCTTCTCACATCAGTCTTCCTTAGACCCCTGCCCTTCCCTGAATTGTTTATATTTTCTGTGTTCTAAAGCATCTGACACTTTCCTCTGTCACTGCCCTTACTGCAGGGGGTTGTTTGTTTCCCTCAACAGTGATTTTCCTAAAACGAGGACTGCATCCTATTTGTCTTTGTACTCAGTACTTAGCATGGCACCTGACACATAGGTGCTCATTAAATGCCTATGGATGATGGAATGCATTTCAGTTGCAGAATAATTTTTTGATCTATGACTTTTGCTTAAAATATTTCAGAATGACCACATAAACCTCATAATTATCATAAACATTTCCCAAATAGGTCAGCATTCTTATTTGTGATCAGAACAGTCTGCCTTGTTTGCTACTTATACAAAAATAATGAAGTAAAAAAAAGCCAAACACACCACAGGGCTCGTTTAGATAAGTACCAGTGGTCCTGCTGCTCAGGAGTCTGACATCTATTATAGAAAAACCAGGGGCCTCTGCCGCTGTGGCTCTCAATAGATCTCTTCTCCCCATCTTGCCCTGCTAATGTGTACCTCTGACAGATGGAACACTAGTGTATTAGTCAGGGTTCACTAGAGTAACAGAATTCACAGGACACACATATGGCAAAAGGAGATTTATCAAATCAGCTTACAGTCAAAATCAGTGTAGTCCCAAGTGGCCAACTGCATGAGGAGAGGCGGAGGAACTAGCAGCTGGTCAAGCAGCCCAAGAGCTGAGTCTCACAATCAGAGTGACCACTAATTCAGTCCCAGTCCAAGATGGAAAGGCCAGGAAACTCTCCAGAGAAACAATGGTAAAAGGCCAGTTTGAAGAGTGGGAGGCAGATATCTCAGATGAGAGCAGACACACTTTCTTCAGGAAGAACCACACATGCATTCACGTGTTTTTCTCCTTCTTTTATCCAAGTCCTGCACCTATCAGAACCGTGCTGCCTACATTCAGGGAAGGACTTCTTCAATATGCCATTACACAAAGCAGTCATCTCATCAACACACAGTCACATCATCTTAGGTGTCTCATGATTCAGTCTAGTTGACATTCAGACTATCATAACAAGATTACATGAATGGATGTGGTCTGAGGAGAGGCAGAGATATGCAATTTTGCCTTTATAGTCTCCACAGTATGAGAATGTAAGATAGAAGATGGAAACTCTTGAGTGAACCAACTTACAATATCTGATAACTCTCATTTTTTTCTCTGTTCCAATAGAAATCGATTTATTAACTGCCTACAGCTGTTTCCTCTAGGGTCTCAGGTGCTAGAAAGAATAATGACATCATTCTTAGAAGCATCAAGTAATGTGTTTTTAATGTTTTCTTCCAGCCCATGTTGTTGACTTCTAAGGGAAACTAAAAAACTTTATCTCCATCTCCTTCCAATCCTTTACCCACTATTTTTCCATTCACAAGATTAATTTACGTAGGTAGGTTGAGTTAAAAAATGTAATCAAGCATCAAATGGGCGTTGTGTCTCTTGGTTTCCAATGCTTCTGCAATTCTTTCCTGAATGATTATTAATCACTTTCAGCACCTTCTCATGCCTGAGAAACTGATTTCAGCTCTTCTGAGAAATCCAGGGACAAACTATCTCTAGGGACTCAGGCCCTTAGCAGATTCCCTTTCCTTAAACCCTGTGATAACATGGCACCGGGGCTGCTGTGCCTGTCCGTGCGCCCCCTGCTGCTACACATGGATCGTTGCAGGCGGTTAGCATCACAGGAACACTGAGAACATGCTTTCTTATAATTCATCTATATTTAAATTTTTCTTATGGAAGGTGGTTAAAAAAACTGCAGGTGCTTAGACAAGGATATGAATTCAGTGGTTGAGATTTGGCTTCTTTGGCTGGAGTATCTCTTATTATACAGTATAAAAACATATAAATTATAGTATATGTCATATACATATATAATATTGTGCTATATATCATATATATGATATTATATATCCATCATATGTGTATGTATGTTTGTATAATATATATGACTTCCTAGTCAAAATACACTTTAAGGCATAAAAGTGGGGGAAAAAAGGAAAACCAGCCAGAATACAATATCTTCAATTTGTTAGTGCACAAATTGTTTTTTTTAAATGTGCTTTTATTGGTGCATTGTAGTCTCACATCACAATGAGTATCAATTTGATGTTAACATATATTCACACAGCTCTTAGTGTTCCCCCTCCCCCATATGGAGCACCAAGAATGACTGTGGTATATTCTCATATTTACACATTATTTATGAAAGTAATTCCATTGATACACTTCTTTCTTGCCCTTCCCCTTCCCTTAGACCACTTCCCTTGCTCCACTGAGGGTTCTCCACTATCGTCTGGAGTCCCTTTTGTGTCCCCACTACTCCCTAGGTTGCGTGTATTAATGAAAACATATGACCCTTCTCTTTTTGGGATTGGTGGCTAATCTTACTTAACACAATGTTCTCCAGGTCCTTCCATTTTCTTGTAAATGATGTTATTTTGTTCTTCTTTATTGCTGAGTAGAATTCCACTGTGTGTACTTCCCATAATTTTGTAATCCACTCATCTGTTGATGGACACCTAGGTTGGTTCCATAATTTGGCCACTGTGAATTGTGCTGCTATGAACATGGGTATGTATATATTACTGTAGTTTTCTAGTTTCAATCCCTTTGGTATGATACCCAGTAGTGGTATAGCTGGATCATATGGTGGACCATTCCCAGTTTTCTGAGGAATCTCCACACTGAGCTCCTTAGTGGTTGAACTAGTTTGCAATCCCACCAACAGTGTAGAAGAGTCCCAATTTCCCATATCCTCGCCAACATTTGTTGTTGTTTGACTTCTTTTTTTTTTTCGGTACCGGGGATTGAACGCAGGGGCATTCTACCTCCGCGCTACACCCCCAGCCCTATTTTTTATACTTTATTTTGAAACTGTGTCTCACGAAGTTGCAGAGGGCCTCACTAAGGAGAGAGAGAGAGACAGGGAGAGAGAGAACGAGAGAGCTGAGGCTGGCTGCGAACCCGGACCCTCCGTTCTCCGCCTCCCAAAGTACTGGGATTACAAGCGTGCGCCACCACGCCCGGCTTATTGTTTGACTTCTTAATGATTGCCATTCTTATTGGAGTTAGATGAAATCTTAGAGTAGTTTTGATTTGCATAGTGCACAAATTTTAAACCATATTCAGCTTCTTTGGCCAGAGTATCTCTTACTACACATTATACACACACACACATGCACATATATATATATTATATATAATTCTATATATCATATACAGATGATATATAGAATATAAGATGTATAATATGTGTATTATTATATATCCATCATAATATGATACATATGTGTATATACACAGCATATCATATATGAACATGTTTGTTTAATTTATGCATATATAAAATTTTGTATATATACTTGTATGTGTGTATATGAGGGAATATATATGTATGTGTATATATATATATATGTGATATATATAAATACCCTTTAAGGCATAAAAGTAGGGAGAAAAAGACAAACCAGCCAAAATAGA
Organism: Glis glis; assembly: GCA_004027185.1. Taxonomy (NCBI): domain Eukaryota; kingdom Metazoa; phylum Chordata; class Mammalia; order Rodentia; family Gliridae; genus Glis; species Glis glis. The sequence continues at coordinate 6,163 of PVJS01040795.1, forward strand.
ATAATTTCAATTTGTTAGGGCACACTGAAAGTATATGCACACAGACTTCACTTAGGAAGTTTAGGGGTTATATTAAGGTTGCTGTCTAAATGTCTCTTAACATAAATCACATTCAAGTGCTCATGAGTTCAAATGGCAATTATCATCTGTGGACTTCATTTGGTAATTAATCATATATAATCTTATATCTCTGTCACTGGTGGTTGTTTGGAATTGTGATTTAAATATTTTATTGATGTTGAATTTTTTACCTGTTTATTTTATTTTGTAACCAGATTATGATTCTCTAAGAACAGGGACAGAATATTTTATCATTTGTTTGTATCCCTATTCTGCCTGACCTACTTCTTTGGAATTGGGTAAGAACTCAATATAATATTTGCTAACGGTCTTTTCTACAGCTTGCATTGCTTCCACGCTGTTAGACTGAACGAAGGTATGGCAGAAAATGTTATATCTTCCACGATGCCTTTAAAAATCTTGTCCTCTTCTCATCCTTTTCTTTTGCTTCCTTAATTTCCCTGCCAGATAACAGTAGCCTGAGACTTTTTCATGTGTGCGTTGACACACTGCAGTATACTTTTAACACTGACTATTTCTGGGTGGACTATTTGTGGATAGTTTTAATTATTTTAAATTTTTCTGCATTTTCCAAATTTCCACAATTATTATGCATTAATTTTGATGTTATGAGAGGTAATATGTATACTTTTTAAAAAATTAGTAATCATCATAACTGTGCCAGTTGTTTTACAGACAGAACTTTATCAACTTAGTATCTGTCTTCCATGGGTGTTAGCTTCATTTAACTTTCTACTTGTCTTTTCTGCAGGCTCAGTGATGATGCTCTATTAAGGGTAGATACAGAATTTGGCATTGTTATGCAATAAACCACTTGATCTCTTTTGACATTAAAATCTAATTAGATGTGTATCATCTTCTACCTCATTGAGGAAACTTGTAAAACTCTTTTCACTATTAGGTGAGGGTTATATTTTGATGCAAAATCATTGTATAAAGTCCCATGATTTATTTATTTTTATTTATTTATTTATTTATTTTGCAGTACCGGGGATTGAGCCCAGGGGCCTTCTACCTCCGCGCTACACCCCCGGTGCCCTATTTTTTTATACTTTATTTTGAAACCGGGTCTCACAAAGTTGCGGAGGGCCTCACTAGGTAGAGAGAGAGAGAGAGAGAGAGAGAGAGACAGGAAGAGATTGAGAGAGAGAGAGAGAGAGAGAGCTGAGGCTGGCCGCGAACCCAGATCCTCCGGTCTCCGCCTCCCAAAGTCCTGGGATTACAAGCGTGCGCCACCATGCCCGGCCCCATGATTTATTTTATTGTGATCTTTACACACACACACACACAATGACTAATTTAATGATGTTTATTTATTCTAGTACAACAAAAATAAAAATAACTCCTAGAAAAGTAAGAAAGAGGAATGCAGTGGGGCGTGGTGGCACACACTTGTAATCCCAGTACTTGGGGAGGCGGAGACCGGAGGATCCAGCCTCAGCTACTTAGTGAGGCCCTCTGCAACTTTGTGAGACCTGGTTTCAAAATAAAGTATAAAAGATAGGGCCGGGGGTGTAGCTCGGAGGTAAAATGCCCCTGGGTTCAATCCCCGGTACCACAAAAAATTAAAAAAAGAAAGAGGAATGCAAATTTTGTTCTTTACTTTTTTACAATCTTTCCACCTAAAGCCATTGTACAAATTGTAAAAGGAGGTGATTTTGAGTGTTCCTTGAACTCAGAATAGTGAAAGATATTATTAACATTCATTTCTAGCCTTGAAGGAGTTTACAGTCTTTTATAGATAAGACTTCTTCATGTAATGTTTAGGAGAAAATGTCAGGCATGCATACAATAGCATCTTGTATTATTTGCCCAGTCTACACAAGGTAAGAACACATAAAATGAGAAAGCACAGAAAAGAGACAAAAGACAGGAACAGAGGTTTCATCAAGGAGACAAGAAAAATTTATTGCTGAAGGATATTTAGACTTTAACTGGTTAGAGAAGAGGCAGGCCGGACAGCAATTCAGGCCAGTGAATATACCTACTATTTCACCAAATTCTATTGATTCTTTTCTAATGTTCTCTTTTCTTCGATGTTAATGATGGTTTGTCTCTGAGTTCATTGCAAAGATTCACAATTTTTTCCATGAATTGACAAATACTACAGATATTTGTCTTTCCACCTCAACATATTTTGAAATTTGTAACTTATTCTTTCTCTCTAATCTTACTATTTTCAAAAGAAGAAATATTTGCCTTTTGCAATTTTTACATCTATAAGGTATTTTAAATCCCATTGCCTGGCCATATTTTCCTCCAGAAATGCAACCTTCTCTCCATCCGTCTCTCTGTCTGTCTGTTACCTGTCCTTTCACTGAACTTCTCACTCTTCCTTTTTTGTTATCTATGATGGCATTAGCAACATTCCTCCATGTATTTAAGATTTTGAGTATTTGTCAAGAAAAAAAGGAGTATCATATGTTCAGGGAACTTCAAAGGAATGAAGAGACCATTGTTAATCAGATCTGAGACATGTTTGTGTCTTAACCTTTGGACTGTGCCAAGACACACCAACTCTCAATATGAGCTGATGTTTGGATTGAGCCAAACCACAGTTTCCTGAAACTTTTGTTTCTTAACCTCTGCGGAACTTCTGTGCATTGACCCTCTTCTTCCAAACCACCCAGAAACAGAGACTATACCAAAAACCTTTCTTGCAAGACAGCTAGCATAAATAATAATTCTTGGCTAACAAGTGATATTTCCCACCCTATTGATGTTTAAAGCTATAAATACAGCTATCATTTTGTAAGACCTTGGAGAACATTTGAGGATTGTTTGAGTCTGTGATTTCCTGATTGCAACTTTAATTAATCCTAAATAAATGTAATTTTCTTTTTATCAACTAAGTTGATTTCATTCTTATCTTTTATCTCTTCTACTGGACTGTTGGTTCCTTTAGAATCAGGGATATATTTAATTTATCTATTTAGTTTCAAAAGATTTGCATGTAATATACACTACTTAAATATTTAAGTGCATAAAAAGTTGTGTATTTTGTTGGTCCTTTTCTTTTGATTGCTTTATCTCTTGGTAATTTACATAATGCTGCATATGTCGTTCTTCTTATTACAGATGAGGAAACTAAAACTCAGAATAGTTTATAATTTGCTCAAGATTGAACAGGAGTAACCATGAAAAAATTCAACTCTAGATTTTTCCCCTAAATATATAGCCTATTTAAAATCATGTGGATTTCTTCCTCTCTTCAATATTTAATCTCAGTCCTCTTATCTATTGAGTAACAAATTGCTCATTTGAATATTTGAACCATATTTTATCATAACTCTCTAGGATAGATAATATAGACTCTTTTCTTATATCAGGGGTAATTTTTCCAATTGCTCCTGAGTGACAACTTGAGTTCCATCCACACATCCTTTTTTTTTTTTTGCCTCTGGATTGAGATTTTATTATTTATATCGGGCAACTGGGAAGGGATTTGGGTTTTTGGAGGATGGATAAGGTTGATAGTCCATCTGTTTTTGGTTAGGCTTGGTGTGATTGATGCTGCCTTTTTTGGTGTATTAATCTTTTGATTAAATAATGTAGGAGAAAACTCATAAGATCTTGAATATAAGCAAAGATGCTAAGGCTCCTGTCCACACAGTGTGGAAGAGCAGAAAAGGCCACCCTTTTCCCACCGACTCCTTCTCTCTAAGGGTGGCTCGTTCGCTCCTTCCTTCTTTCTCTTAATTTAATTAATTAATTAATTTGTACTAGGAGTTGAACCCAGGGGTGTTCTACCTCCAAGCTACACCCCCAGCTGTTTTCATTTTTTTTTTTGAAACAGAGTCTTGCTAAGTTACTGTGGGTCTCGTTAAGTTCCTAAGGCTGGCCTTGAGCCTGTGATCCTCCCATCTCAGCCTTGCAGGTACTAGAATTACAGCGTGTGACACCGCGCCCGGCTACTAAGGATGGCATCTTTGGGGGTATCAGGGAGCAAAGCCTGGCAAGGACAGGTGTGTTCCCATCCCATCCTGACTCTGTTAAGTGTGATCCTGGTGCTCAGTTCTGAAGCACAGCAGACCTCACAGAAGCACAGTTCAGAGAGTTTAAAAACAAACAGGAATTTTTCTTCTTCTCACATCTCCAAGACTAAATTAAAGAAAATGCAATTCCTAACTCCCTTATCTGTTTTCTGGCATATCCATATACCGCAGACCATCTTGGTCACCAAACAGCCTCACAAAACTCTCCCTCTCAGGTTGGGGGTATAGCTCAGTGGTATTACTGAGCATGCATAAGGTTCTGGGTTTGAGGTGCTTACTTAGCATGCATAAGGTCCTGGCTTTGATCCTCAACACTGCAAAAACAAAAACAAAACTCTCTCCAGAACCTTTCTCCTGTCCCCCAACTCTCTGACCACTTCCAGATGTCTATTTTTGTGTGTGTGGTACTGGGGATTGAACCCAGGGGTATTCTACCTCTGAGGTACATTCCAAGCCCTTTTTTATTTTTGTTTTGAAACAGGGTCTTGCTAGGTTGCTGAGGGTCTCACTACATTGCTGAGGCTTTCCTTGAACCTGCGATCTTCCTGTCTCAGCCTCCCAAGTACTGGGATTACAGTCTTGCACCATCATGCCTAGCTCAGATATCTTTCTCCTGCTCTGATATGTAGATTGACTTAATTTACCTTCAGTGGAGCCCTTTCTTTCCTCCTCCAGCCTTTATCATCCTTTTCCTTCGCTCGCTGATTCCACCTGAAAAAAACCCCTACAACACTTAGACACAGACTCAATGGGTCTCCTGCGAGGGTGATGGTGATGGGTGAGAAGGGTAGGAGATTAAACTGGAAATGCAGGGTTTCTCTTACTCCAGTGGGGAGAGGAAATTGTGATCATGCTAGTATGTTTTATAGCATCACTCTTGGAAAAGTAAGAATAGTGATGAAACATTTCAAAAGCCTTGCAAATTGTATATATAGAGAAATTGATTTGCATTTCCTTGATTGCTAATGATGCAAATCAAAACTACTCTAAGATTTCATCTGACCCCAATTAGAATGGCAATCATTAAGAAGTCAAACAACAACAAATGTTGGCGAGGATGTGGGGAAATCGGGACTCTTCTACACTGTTGGTGGGATTGCAAACTAGTTCAACCACTTTGGAGATCAGTGTGGAGATTCCTCAGAAAATTGGGAATGGACCCACCATATGATCCGGCTATACCACTATTGGGTATCATACCAAAGGGATTGAAACTAGAAAACTACAGTAATATATGCATACCCATGTTCATAGCAGCACAATTCACAGTGGCCAAATTATGGAACCAACCTAGGTGTCCATCAACAGATGAGTGGATTACAAAATTGTGGGAAATACAATGGAATTCTACTCAGCAATAAAGAACAAAATAACATAATTTGCAAGAAAATGGAAGGATCTGGAGAACATTATGTTAAGTGAGATCAGTCAATCACAAAAAAAGAAGGGACATATGTTTTCATTACTATGTGCAACCTAGGGAGTAGTGGAGACACAAAAGGGACTCCAGTTGATAATGGAGAACCCTCAGTGGGGCAAGGGAAGTGGTACAAGGGGAAGGGCAAGAAAGAAGTGAATCAGTGGAATTACTATCATAAACAATATGTACATGTGAGAATATACCAACATCATTCTTGGTACTTAATATGGGTGGAGGGAGGCAGGGGGGATACTAAGAGCTGTGTGCATGTATGTTAACATCAAATTGATATTCACTGTGATGTAAGACTCCAATGCACCAATAAAAGAACATTAAAAAAAGAAAAATCGAGACTAAGGCAGGAATGTCAAACCATACTGGCATTTGCTGTAGACCTGCTGACCTATAGTGATATCTGAGGCCACGTCAGGTGGGCCACTCAGGAAGTTGCATGGAACATCAATTTATAAGAAGCATTCAATAAGCTGGGTGTGGTGGCACACACCTATAATCCCAGTACTTGGGAGGCTGAAACAGGAGGATTGCAGGTTCGAGGACAGCCTCAGCAATTTAGTGAGGCCCTATTTCAAAATAAAAAATAAGAAGGACTGGGGGTGTATCCAGAAGTAGAATACCCCTAGGTTCAATCCCCCAGTACCAAAAACAACAACAACAACAACAAAAACAAAAACCCATGAAATATCATTGAAATGAATTTGAAATGAAGAAATGATACTAGTTTGCATATGTTTATGTAACTTCTTACATCATTGCTGAAATTCAAGTGTTTCTAGCTGGCCATACTGTATAGATATCGAGCTAGAACCTAAAAGAGTATCAGCTTGAAGGAGCTCTAAATTACCACACTTTACTGTATAGATATTGAGCTAGTACCTGAAAGAGCATCAGCTTGAAGGAGCTCTAAATTACCTTCCTGCCTGAGGTACTTTATCCCTCTCTAGTCCTTTTTGAAACTCTATTTTAGTTCCAGAAATAAATGGAGTAATTTTGATTCAAGCAGTTAGGAAATGAGGATGGAGGTCCTCCTAAACAAGTAGTCACTATCTCACCAGCAGAATTTGAGGTTTAGTCGGTACAGGCCACACATCTACAATACACAAATAAAAGAAAAGGGAAATAAGATGAAGAGACACTACATCATTATTTAAAAATAGGATTTAAGATGATATTAAATAATAACTCAAAGACTTGTTAGAATCATGTACCTTGGAATTTTTTAAATAAAAGAAATAATAGGGATCGATGATCTCCTATCCCCTTTGTGTGATGGGTGCGGTGACGCACACCTGTAATCTCAGTACTTGGGGGGTTAAGACAGGAGGATCACAAGTACAAGGCCAGCCTCAGCAACTTATTGAGACCCTATTTCAAAATAAAAAATAAAATAGGGCTGGGGGTGTAGCTCAGAGGTAGAATGCACTTGGGTTTAATCCCTAGTACCAAAGGTGTGTGTGTGTGTGTGTGTGTGTGTGTGTGAGAGAGAGAGAGAGAGAGAGAGAGGAGGATAAGGAAGCTCAAGGTCACTTAGCTATATGAGCCTTTGTAAAGCATTATTTGTGTACAAATATATTATGGTTTATTTGGTTTTTTTTCTTGTTTTATAAAGAAGTCTATTAACATAGTTCAAAAACTAATGACACTAAAAAACTTGTAATAGACTCAGTAATTTCCTATTCACAACTCCATTCCCCCAAGATTTTTGAGCTGTTTAGTTATAAGCTTATATTAGTACTTGATTTTTTCCAGGTCTGGTCTTAATATTTTTGTCGATTTCCTATTATCAGAACTGATGATATATTTTTTCTTTAGGCCACTCCCTGACCTACAGGTACTTCATTTCCTCTATCCTCTCAATATGGTTATATAGATTAGATCAATTCTCAATTATTACATTATTTGGACTTTGTAAATATTGCTCATAATTGGTTATATAGATTAGATCAATTCTCAACTATTACATTATTTTTATCTTTTTAATATTGTTCACAATTGAGTCATATAAAATATAATGATTACTTTTTTCTACAATGTTTTATCTTTTCCTGTTTTCTAGTAATTGTTACAGGTATTTGTGCTTAGGATCCTCTGTGTCTATTACTAACTTATCCTTCGGCTTTCACAACTGAAACTCCTCTCAAAATATCAGACAATTCAAAAAGGGTATCATTTCCATATTTTTCTTAGCAATTATGGCAGGAAGATTCCATTAATTGACCCAAGTTTCCACATCTTGTATTTATCCCCTTTGCTAGCAGTCTCCCACACTGACTCTGGGCTTGGCCATATGATTTGCTCTGGCCAGTAGGAGGGGAGCTAAGTTGATACAAGAAGCAGCCTGAGTAAGTGCTGGTGCCTATCTGTTTCTGCTCACAATAAGAAGAACTGAGCTGTCCCTGGAAGACCCTTACAGCAGTCAGACCCAGCTGACTGCCAGCTGGCCACTGCATAAACAGGTCTAACCAAGATGACCACAGCCTAGTCTAGATACGCAGAACTACTCAGCTGATTTAGAACCATGTAAAAAGTAACATTTTTTAAAGCAATTAAATTTTGAGTGGCTTTTATTCAGTAATATTTAATGTATAAGGTGGTATTCCTCCTAGAGCCTTCAGTTTTCCTCCAGGCTTGAACACAACCTCCAGGAGGATCTTAGGAAACTTTTGTTTTCATGAGACTTACCAAAATCTGAAAATACTATTCTCTCCTTATAATTAAAATAAAAATTCTCTCCTTATAAATTAAAATATATATGTATATATATATTTATATTTATGTATTCATTTATTTATTTTATTTTGTTAGTGCATCGCAATCATACATTTTGAAGGATTTCAGGGTGGTTGATGTATACATGCACTCATCGGTCAATTAGCCCTCCACAATTCCCACCCCTCTGTCTCCCTTCTCCCTCCTTCCCGTTTTCAGCATAGTAGTCGACTTTGATATCTTTGTGTATGTCCATCCTGTGCTCCAGTTTGTTTCCCTCTCCTTCCCTCCCATCTTCCCCAGTTAGTTCACCTTCTTCGCTCATCTGAGGTTTTCTCTCTTTGTCTGGAGTCCCTCCTGTGCAGGGTCATGGCTCATCCTCCCGTGACCTCAGTACTGGTGTACTCTGGGGCGGGGATGGGGGGCTCGCCTGCCCCACATCCCCAGTGCTGGGGGGTTCTCTGAGGGCGGAGCCCAGGGCTCACCCACCCTGTGTCCCCAGCACGGAAGGGGGGGGACATGACTCATTTGCCTATGTCTTCAGTTCTGGAGCGTTCCGGGATGGTGTTGGGCTGCTCATGGGGGGCTGTGACTCCCCGGTTCATGTTCTCAGAGTTGGGCTGCTCCTGTGTATGGCCACCTCTTCTTTGTCTCTCCTCATCGCACTTGTTGTGGAAGCAGAGGCTCACGGCCCACCCCTTGAAACCATCGTCGTTGTAGGTGCGGGTCTGGATTGACTTGGGCTTCATCATGCTCTGGAGTTGATCGGTTTCAATGGTGGTCTATAGTCGCTGGTTTCACAAGGATCTGCTCTCTCTTTGCTGTTGGTCTCCGGGAGTCACGGTGTAGGTGTGGCCCCGCATAGATGGCGCCTTCACCTCCGCTCTCCAATTAACAGGTGAAATGCGTGGAGATCTGTTTAGCCCCCTACTCTGTCCGCTGCCTCGCACTCTGCTGCTCTTCAGCTCTCTTCGTTTTGTTGTTTTGTCTGCCCCACTTTTCTTGTTAAGAAGCAGTCTTCCCGCTGGTGAGTTCTGAGTTTCAGAGTGCTGGCGACACGCTGCCTCCCTTTATCTAGCTCATCCGTGTTCTTGTTGCTGAGCTGCTCCAGGGGGCCATGCCATATTTGTACAAGTCCTCAGTGCTGGGGTGTTCTGTGCCAGTGCTAGGCTACTCCAGGGGGCTGTGTTTCACCTGCTTGTTTTCTTGGTGTTGGGGTGCTCCTGTGCCTGGCCGCCTCATCTATGTCTCTCCACGTCACTTTCTTTGCAGGGGCTGAGGCTCGCGTCCCACCCTTTGCAGTCGCCGCCGTTGTAGGTGTGGATCTGGTTCAACTTTGGGCTACATCATGGTCCGATGTCGACTGCTGTCGATGGTGGGCTATAATCGCTGGTTTCACAAGAATCAGCTGTTTCTTTGCTGGAGGATTCCGGGGGGGAACGGCGCTGGTGTGGCTCAGCCAAGATGGCGCCTTTGTCTCTGCTCTCTGCTTACCAGGTGAAATGCTTTGAGCTCCCCACCGCCCTCCACTCTTTCCACTGCCTCACATTCCGCTGCGCTTTGTCTCCCATTGTTTTGTTGAGTTTGGGCTGCCCTACTTGTCAAGAAGCAGTTTTCCCGCCTCTCCGACTCTTGGAGTGCAGGCAAGACACTGCCTCTCATATCCTGACATCTTGGTTCCTTCCTCTCCTCTATATTTAATTCATATTTTGATCAATCAAATTGCTATAACTTAAAAATTACTAAGAATCTTTAAGATATTTTTCTCTTCTAACTTCTAATGTCTAAATCTGTGAAGATTTTCTGACTTCTGATATTCATTTGAAAATTCAGAAATTTTATATTTGCTTTGGTATAAGTTTTATTTTACTTACTGTGTGTAGTACTTCATTGGTTGCAGTTATTCAAAAAATGACAATTTTTAAAATTATTTCTTTTTTTTTACATTATTCCTTTAATATTTTTTCTTCCTCTATTTGCTCCCTTTGGTACCTCTAGTTTTAACATATTAGCCCTTCTGGGGTTATTCTTTATTTTTTCTTCAGTTTTCTGTCTTTTAATTTTATTTCCTGGGAGAATTTCAACATTGTATTTAAATCTCTCCATTGGATTTGAAGATATTTCTTCTATATTATATTTTTCCATTTTTATTTATTAGAATGCTATAGAGGAAATATGAGCATTATTGACTCGATATTTATGATCAATTTCCTTTTTATAAGTGAGAGGTGCTTTAATTTTTATCTTTATACTTTTATTGGTGTACTGTAATTATACATCCTAGTGTGATTCAAAGGGATACAAATATACATGCATACAGCACTTGGTGTGTTTCCCTCTGCACCCTACTGTGCTCTACACGTCCCACCCATGTTAGTGAGATTGGCAGTGATACCTTCATATATAGTCAAAATATTATTGTATTTAATTTCCAAGAGCTCTTTTTTCCTTTCTGAATAGTTCTTTTAAAAACACAATTTTTAATAAATGCATAACTTCTTTTAGCTCTCTGAAGATATGGACATTTTTAAAATGCTTTTTCTCTTTTTCCTTCCATTGTCTTTTTTTCCTCTAGATTCTTTTCATTTCTTTTCCTCTTCTTACTTCTCTGTGATTCATGTTGGAGGCACTCCTTAACTCTTTGGTGATCCTGAAGTATTCATCCATATTTAGACCCACACACTAAAAAGCAGATAGAACACAGAATATATGAGAAGATCTTGCTCATTTGAGGCTTTCCTAAAATATGCTAGGGCCAGGGTCAGGCTTATTCACTGAAGACCCCACTGTAGTTCCCACCTTTTCTCTTGGGTTGCTTATTTTTCTCCAGAGCAATCTCCTTTATTTTGTTTTATTTTGGGGTGGGGATTACAGGAGCGCATCACCATACCCAGCTGAATTGATTTTATTTATTTATCTATTTATTTTTTTTATTTTTTATGCTTTTATTCAAAATGTCCTTTAATTTTGTGACTGAAAATTATAAATCTGATTGGCAGTGCTTCCTAGCAATCAAGAATAGTGAGGTGGAGAACTCAGGGCTTAATAGCCATACTTTCATTGAATCTCTTTGTATTTGGTAGACTTCCCCATCTCCTAACCCCCTCACCACCACCCAGATCTGGGTTATATCACAGACTTATGTTTTTTATTGTATACCTCATGGAGAAGATGCTTGCCAGATGTGAAATAGATCATTTTATGGCTTAAGAACTTCAAGAAGAGAATTTTTTTCTTCAGTTCTAGGGGTTGGACCCAGGGACATACTACCTCTAAGCTACATTCCCTAGCCCCCTTCTATTTTATTTTAGACAGGGTCTCACGAAGTTTCCCAGGCTGACCTTGAACTTGTGATTCTTCTTCTGCCTCAGCCTCCTGAGTAGCTAGGATCACAGGCATGAACCAACATGCCCTGGCCTAAGAAAAAAATCTTTTTTTAAAAAATTAAATTTTGTTTATTTTTAGATATTTTATTGATGCATTATAATCATACATAACAGTGGAATTCATTGTTACATATTTATACATGCACATAGCATAATTTGGTCAATTTCATTCCCCAGTACCTCTCCTTCCCCTCCCCTCCTCTCTCCCTGGTCAGCTTCCTCTACTCTACTGCTGGTCTCCCTTCTCTTTTCATGAGCTCTGCCCTCACCCTGATTTTCCTTCTTCTCTACCTTCCACATATGAGTGAAAACACAGGACTCTTGACTTGAGTATAACTGCTTTGAATGATGTGAAGTGATACCACTGTTGTCATCATCATCTTCCTCCTCCTCTTCTCCTTCTCCTCCCTTTCTTCTCCTCTTCCTCTCCTCCTCTTCCTCCTCCTTCCTCCTCTTCCTCCTCCTCTCCTCCTCCTCCTTCTCCCCT
>PVJS01040796.1:0-18258 GCA_004027185.1 Glis glis
TCCCCCTCTCTCTCTCTCTCTCCCTAGTGAGGCCCTCTGCAACTTCGTGAGACCCGGTTTCAAAAATAAAGCATAAAAAAATAGGGCCGGGGGCGTAACGCGGAGGTAGAACACCCCTGCGTTCAATCCCCGGTACCGAAAAAAAAAAAAAATCCTTTTCAGTTGATTCCTCCTTGCCATTGTGAAAATCAAGAGGAAATATTCCTGTGAAACAAATTCCATGGGGAGAGCAAAATGGAGACCTTGAAAGTGTTAACTTTGCAATCCCCATTCTTGTGTCTGGCCCTGATTCCTTTACTTTGGGGCATGAATTTTCCTTGCTTAAAATAGCAAAGGTTGCTGTAATCAGTGAAGCACAATCATGGTTCTGAAAGGCTCATTTTTAGACACAATTTGTATCATAGACATGACAGCTATATGCTAAAACCTACTGAAGACAGTTTTATATAAAAAAAAGCAACCCGAGGAAAGGCAATACTACTGGACTACTGGATATTTGATATTTGACATAATGTTCATTTTAGGTAGTAAAAGTACATAAAGTAATATATACAACATATAATATCAAGGAGGTTAAAGAATAATATGAACTATAAATTAATATTAACTAGACCTTGTGACAAGGAAGTGCATGCCTATTTATAGGTTAGTATAATGCAGAAGTGACCAAATATTATGAGGATGGTAATTCATAATCAAGTTTCCACATTATTATTTCATTACCCTCTAATTTTGATTTGGTTGTCTCAAAAAAGTCTCTTTATTTTATTTTTTGAATGACAATAATAATTAAGATTCAATAGGGTTTTATATATTACAAGCTGTGGTCAGTTCATTTAATTCCAAAACTTCTGTGAGGTATGTATGATTATTAATCCCCTTTCAGAGATAAAGAGGATAAGTGAATTACTCCATTGTAAACAACTATTATAGTCTTAGAACCAAGATATAGATCCATTTCTTACAATACCAAATCCAAAAGTCCAAATGCCACCATCTTTGCCATTTAAATAGCCTGATCATTTAATGTGTATATTCAATACCTATGACTATGTACTTAGTACTTTGAGTCTGTCTAAAAAATATCTGAGCAAAGCATCCATTTGTATAGTTGGCAATCATAACTCAGATCAGTGGTTAAATATTTTAGGTTATGATTGTTTTCAATTCCTTCCTTCTTATTTTCCTTGCTTTGCCTATTTTTTCCATATCTCTGCACTGGAAGAAAAAGAGTGAACTTTCTCTGTGAGATGATAGAAAAAGTATGCATCTAAGTTGTTCATGGGATCTGCTGGATCATATCAACCTGCTGTTACTAGTCCATGCTACATACTGGGCTGCCCAACATTCCAGAGAACACAAAGATAACCTGCAAATATCAGAAAATCTCCAGGTATATAAAGGTGCCACTCACCTGGATAAGTAGACCATTTTGCTATATATTCTGATCTCTAGTTGCTTCTATCCTCCTTTGAAAGGATCAAAACTATATAACCCTGCAAACTCATGTTAGCACACCCAATAATCCTGTAGTGACCATTGAGACCCTATTCCCTACTTTGCCTCTTTTGAGCTAATGCTGGTTCTAGTGCTTCTTAAGTTTGTTTTTTTGTTTTGTTGTTGTTTTTTACCTCTGCTTGGCTCTTGATGCACCCCTGGCTTGACAGCCCATTAGGAAATGATACTTAGCCTGGCTTTTCCTCTTTGATACCATCTCTATCCCTTCTGCCCATAGTTTCTGCCTACCACCTCTCCAACAACCACAGTTTTACTTAATTTATATGTTATGCCCACTCTCTTCCCTCTGGCCTCCATGGCATGGAAGGCAGGTCAGACAGGTAATATGGGCAGAAGAATAAGTAAATATTTAAGTTAAGTGACAATGACACACCACTTGAGCTTGAGAAACTGGGAGAATCACTAATATAACTATGAATTTGTTTGAAAAAATCATCAAGTATTTATGTGACTCATTTATCACTCTACATTCAGTGATAGAGATACAGTGATAAATAAATATAATACGATGCAGTTCTTCCATTGAATTTGTGTCTAGGCTATTTCTAGGGGTCATAAATAGTATCAACATGTACAGAAGACAATGAAAGAGAAACCAAAGGCTAAATAATTTGCTTAAGATCAAATTAAAAACCTAAAATCTTTTTATGCTCTGCTATTCTATGAAGATCATAACACAAAGAGTAAAATCATCTTATTTATTAAGATGAGAGAAAGAGAAGTGATATGCTTATACAAGCAAATTAAAATTATTACAGTTGGCCTGTTTCATATAGCTAGATATCTAAGATGGATTTGGTAGACTTCCGAGGCAATGGCAACTGCTGGGTTTCCTTCTTTGCCATGCATCCCTTTCCAAAGTTTGTTTCAGGTTCCCCAAGGGAGGAGTGAAGCAGATGGTGGAATTTTTTCTTTTCCCATTCTGATCAAAGATTATACCACTTCCATTTCCTCTTCTACCTACTCTCATTAAGACTTAGTACAAATGAGAAGATGCTCTTCCCAGAAAATCTCTCCTGTCAATGTTAACATACTCTTTAGTAGTTATTCAATCTTAAATATACAATTCATTTAAAAATATTTGAAATGGACGCATCTCTACAGGATCCATTTACATCCACTAATCATACTATATCCTCCTAGTAGCTATATATAATTTCCTGCCTGCTGTAAATGTATTCTCATTTCCCCCGACACAGCTTCCTAGGAAAAATGACATACATTAGATTCTTTCTAAGATTTATTGACTCTTCTATTTAGATTTATTCTGACTAGCCCAAAAGCATGTGTGCAACAGCTTATTTCCCTGGTTATCTTTAAGCATAATTTCATGGATCTGAAAAATATCTCCATCAAGTAATAATTTATTGACAGAAAAGCTTAGGAATAGAGGAGTGGCAATCAACATAAAACCACAAATGTGTACAGAGAGGGGTGGGAAGTGAAAGTCCATATTTTCTTTCTATTTTTGATGTTTGACAGAATTAAGAAACATGGTAAGAAATAAGTACTGAATCTAATGCAGGAGCTCTAGACTTAAATCCCAGCTCTGCTAGTTCCTAGCTGTGTGGACTTTATAAATTATGTGACCTTTCTGGACTTTAGTTTCATTAGCTGTTTGCTGACAATAAGCACAATGAATTAAAGAGTTGGTAGGAGGATTAAGTGAGATAGCATATAGAAATGTAGCTAGCATTGGTAGGTGCCCACTCACTATTAAATGGCATTTGTATATTTCCAATAAAGAATTTCACTGATGGGAAAATGATACAATCTACATCATTTATATGTCTAACATATGGTTACTGATGGAGAGAGGCCTTCAGATTTGAACACAAGACTGACATGAGTAACCAAGCAAATTAATATTCCAGCCCACAGTTCCACAGTGTGAACAGGGGTGAGATATCTATGTAGAAAACTTGTCTTAATATAGGACAACTGTCTGGACAATGCATCCCAGAAAATGAGGCTAATAAACTGAACAATTTAATGATATCCTCAAATAAGCAAAAAGGAAAAGAGAAATTAGAAAAATTCACAAAGACTAGGAGAAAGGATACTTTTTTGTATACGGGAAAGAAATGGAAATTGAATCATAAAAGCAAAATTTGGAATAGGGCAGGGTACCCCCAAAGGAGGGATTCAAAAAGAAAAGTTCTTTAGCAATAGTATCAGAACAAACTATACTATCAGAACAGAACACACTGTAAAGGGCTCCACTGTCTACACTGGATGCCTGTGGTGAGCTGCTGGCCGGAACCTGCCCCTGCTGTTCGAGTCCTCATTACAAAAGGAAGGGGCTTGAGTCAAGGGTTTTTATGGTGAGATTTTACGGACTGTCTTGTTTTAAATGCATAAAGAGGAGCAAAAAACTGGTCCAGAATCAGGGTGAGATTCCAAAGCTGGAGCCCAGAATCATCAGAAATAATTAAGTCAGATAATTCATATTCTAATCATCCAACAAAACCTCATTCTTCCAAGATTAAGTAATGAGAAGCATCTAATTTTATTTATACTGTGGAACTAAGCTCTCCAATCATACTTGAATTGTTGACACTTGCTATAAGGAAGTACTAGTTCTACTAGGCCAAGTGTTTAGCGAGCAGGGGAATGATGATTGTGAGTCCTTCTGCAGAAAGAATACAAAACAATGAGAGACGGAATACCAATTGAGTGTCAATGAGAAACGGACGTAATTGCAACATGCCATTTCTCGATTGTGGAGAATAAATACTCATTTATACTACATTACATTTGATGCTTTAACATGTAAATACAGAGAATTAGAGAAGTCTGATCTGATAGTAAATATTTTAATAAATTATGTTAAGGCTTTCTTTTCCTTTCATGGTATATTTTAAAGCCAAACTCAAATTAAGAAGAAGCTGGAAAAACAACAGTGAAACAAAATTTTTATTCCCTGAAATAAGTTTTATTTTAAGCAAGAAGTTACAGTCTTACAGCATGACCAAGGATTTATATAATCTTTATGAGTCACCAAGGAAAGTTGGCATAATTGACCTAAATGCTTTTGATGTGCAACAAAGGAGACTAGGTGAATAATGAAAATGTGCCTAGAACCCCATGTTAATGTTTACTACTTAGGGAGAAGTCTCTTCAGGGTCTCCTTTGCAAGACTCAACACTATATTGATCACATAGTTACTATTAAAATTAAGATTAGTCTTGAATCCCATTTTTCTCTGTTTTCTTTGTTCTGATGCTTGGGAGTACATTTATCAAGTATATAAAGAAAACAGTGGCTGGGCGTGGTGGCGCACAACTGTAATCCTAGTACTTGGGAGGCTGAGACGGGAGGGTCACAGGTTTGAGGACAGCCCCAGCAAGTAGTGAGACTCTCATCAACTTGGTGAAACTATGTTTCAATATAAAAATAAAAATGGGGCTGGGGGTGTATCTTGGAGCTAGAATGCCCCTGGGTTCAATCTCCAGTACCACAAGAAGGAGGAGGAGGAGGAAGAGGAGGAAGCGGAGGAGGAGGAGGAGGAGGAGGAGGAGGAGGAAGAGGAGGAGGAGATGAAAGTATAAACAAAAAACAGAGGACAATGATGACTTCTGGTTCAAGGGAATGTCAGTGTTTCAGGAATGCATTAAAGGTCCTTAATCTGATGCTTTGTAGCAACTTGGGATAGCTAGTCAGAAAATCCTGGCTATAAGAGATAAGATTTTAAAATCCTAATGGCCCATTTATTGATTGGGTTATTTGTGTCTTATTTCTCAAAAGAAGAAATACAGACGGCATATAAATATGTATATATATATATGTATATATATGTGTTGAAATGATATAAATATATATAATGTAATATATATATTTCAACATCATTTGCAATCAGGGAGATGCAAATCAAAACTACACTGAGATTCCATCTCATTCCACTTAGAATGGCAATCATCAAAAATACAAACAGTAGTAAATGCTTGCAAGGATGTGGGGAAAAGGAACTCTTATACACTGTTGGTGGGATCATAAATTAGTACAACCACTATGGAGATCAAGACTAGTAATGGAACCACAATATGACCCAGCTAAACCACTCCTCATTATCTTTCTAAAGGAATTAGTTAGAATACTACAGTGATACATGTATACCAATATTAATACCACAATTCACAATAGCCAAGTGATGGAACCAGCTTAGGTGTCTGTCAACAGGTAAATGGATAAAGAAAATATGGTATATACACATGTAAGAAAGGAAAGCAATCTTTTCTATCCAAGTTACAAGACCACAAAGAAACTGGCAGGCTTCCATTTTGTAACTGTAGCTTAGGTATCCATTTTGTAACTTTTGTACACTTGTCTATATGTTCCATTCCTGGATGTACTGGTTTCATGTTTCTCCTTTGGTAAAATCTGCCCAGGTAAAATCAACCAACTGGATTAGATTTTGAAGTATTACTCTAGCCAATGGGGGATGGCGCAGTGGCCTATGCAATAGGGGGGATAAAAGACTGTGTGGACTGCCTGCTCTGTGTGCTTGCTCCAGTTTCATGGAGGCATTAGCACCCTTCTGTGCAGATATAAATTTCCTTGCTGAGTTTCTTTTGATTTCATGAGTCTTTATTTGCGGCTTCCCTAAAATCCGTTTCTAACACACACAATGAAGTTTCATTCCGCCATAAAGAAAAACAAAATCATGTCATTTGCAGGAAAGTGGTTGGAAATGGAGAACATCTTGCTAAGTAAGAAAAGCCAGACTCAGAAAACCAACAGTCACATGTTTTCTTTCATATGTGGAAACCAGAGAGAAAATAAGAAAGAAAGGTAACTTCATGAAAATGAGAAAGACCAGTAGAATAGTGGAAGGAGAATGGAGGAGGGAGAAAGGGAGGTGGCGGAGGAGACGCCATTCCTGCTGTATGACAGGGTTGCAGCTGGGAAGAGGATTCCAAGGGCTGGAAGACTCTGGCAAAGCCAAAGCCATTATGCCTCGTGATATTTATTATGACTATAATAATGTTAATGATTTAGTGGAGAAATTCAGAGTCTGTTGTAGGGGATTGCTGTCTGGAAGCAACTCAGGATTTAAATGAGAATATGACTGGAAAATGCATTAAGATCTGTACTGGAAATGAGATTAAAAGAAATATGACATATAGGATTAAGAGAAACATGACTAATAAGGAACTCTTTGAGAAACTATGGAGTAAGGAATTGTTTGCTCCTATGATTACATCACCAAGTCAGCCTGTTGCACAAAAGTTAAACAGTAAAGGAGGTTTTAAACAAGTTATATCTACTGTACAGGGCCCTCCATATGTTGCTTATAAAATTGGAGGACGATTATGGTACCCCCCCAAGGAGAGCTAGTGCTAAGGCATATACATTTCCCCCTCCTCCTGATCCTCCACTTCCTTACACAGGAATTTATGATGAAGATGGAAGGCATATAGTAAGCATTGATGGAAAATGGGTAGATGTCAGAACTCTTTTTACAAAGGCTGGCTAGAAGGCTGTGATAGTTATTCTAGGTTGTCAACTTGACCTGATCATGACACACCCAAGATTATGTGATTTTGGGTGTGTAACAGCAGATTAAAGAGAAAGCCCTGCCCTGAATGTAGGCAGCAGATTCTGATAGGTGCGGACTTAGATTAAAGAGGGAGAAGCCGCGTAGAGTGTGTGCGACTCTTTCCGAGGAAAACGCATCTGCTCTCACCTGAGATCGTCGGCCGCCGGCTTCGCCTTTCTCTGAAGAGCGTCTTGATCTTCTCGGCCTCCAGCTCTTGGAACTCAAACTTCACCATCGTTTCTCCGAAGAGCTTTCTGGTCTTCACGTCTTGGACTGGGACTGAATTAGTGGTTGCTCCGATCCTAAGACTCCAGCTCTTAGACCGTTCGACCAGCTACTGGTTCCTCTGACTCTCCACGTGCAGTCAGAACCTGAGACTACATTGCTTCAAACTGTAAACCCATCTGATAAATCCCTTTTTTCAAATATACTCATTCTGTGTATTCTGTTAATCTAGAGAACCCTGTCCAATACAAAGGCTAAAGTGCTCCTATTGTCTACTGGATGATGAGAAGTAATGTTTGTGGGTTTTGTGGGCTAAGTGGTTAGACTGGAGTAAGTTAATAGGAAATATAGTGGTTAGTGAATAGGATAATACTAATAGTTAACCTTTAGAATTGCAGACGTAGAGTCTAGCACCTAGATATTAAGATAGGGTTAAGGTAGGGTTCAGATAAAGTTTTACCAATAGAAATAAAGGTTAAGTTCATTATTCATGACGTAAAACCATTAAAGGTTAAGTTCATATTATAATAAGTTTTATGTACAAGATAGTTAAAATTAGTAAAACAGAAAAACTTGTGTATAAATAAAGCACACTTTGGGTCCAAGGCAGAGATGCCTTTTCCCAGCTGCTAAGCTTGGTGTCATCCTTCATTCTTTGCCGACCCTACACCTCCTTCAGGGATCGCCTGGACCGTCTGAGGCTAGACCCCAGCAGGGAGGGGGAAAAAAAAAGAAGGCTTGAAGGAAACTGACCAAATAATGTTATGTTCACATATGAAGTTATTATCAATCACTCTAGCATGTATGGGGAGGGCAGAGGTTGGGGTGGGGAGGGAAACACAACAAGTGATTTTGGGTACAGATGAATGTCACTCCTAGAACCTTACTACGATGTATTATTATAATGCATACAATTCACCAATAAAATTTTAAAAATTCTAATAATTTTCAAAAGTATTACAAAGGTTGTAAATGTGTTTCAAAAATAATTTAAACAAGTCTGAAATACCCATATTAACAAGTAAAAAAATCTCACCCACAATCTCAACTTCTCTTCCACTATTAATAAGATAGTTTGGAATTTTAAGGAGGTTTTCTCAATATTAACCCAACCACAGGTAAGGGCTGTGTTGTTTTTACAGAAATTAACAAAGGATCACACCACATACATATTCTTGCTTGAACAATGTAAACTTTGAAATTTTCTTTGTTAGAACAGAAAGAGACATCTCATACATTGTAATAACTATAAAATATTCTGTAATATAAAATATACTACAGTTAATTTAGTCCTTTCTCTTTTGATTAACATTTATATTGACTAATTTTTTACTGAAATAAATTCCTGTATTTTTGCTGAAATAAATATATGAAATATATATCCATAAATAATAGTATAATATGTATTTTGGTAGGATATAGTCCTAAATTTTTAATCTAATATAATGTAATAGGTGATAAATTATATATAATTAGTTTTAAATTGCCACAAAAGATACATCAATGCTATTCTGCCATATTTTATTCACTATTGTCCCCTTGATTGATTCTCTAAGCTGGGCATAGTGGTGCACTGCCACAATCCTAGTACTTGGGAGGCTTAGACCAGAGGATCACAGATTCAAGGAGAGCCTCAGCAACACAGCAAGACTCTCAGCAACCTAGCAAGACCCTGTTTCAAAAACAAAACATAAAAAGGACTGAGGGTGTAGCTTGGAGGTAGAAGACCACTGTGTTTAATTCCCAGTCACACACACACACACACACACACACACACACACACACACACACACACCTCCCTGTAAAGCATTCCTTTAGAATTAGAGAGGTCAGAGCGGGGAGGGGCTTTGATGGAAACATATTCCTCCACTCACTTGGCACTTGGTCTACACCACCAACCAGTGCTTGATCACTTTTCTGGGGTTTTTTTTTTCTAATGCTGCTTTGTGTGTTTATAAATTAATTAATTAATTAATTATTTTTTTTGCAGTACCAGGGACTGAATCCAGGGGCGTTCTACCTCCGAGCTACACCCCCGGCCCTATTTTTTATCCTTTATTTTGAAACCGGTTCTCACGAGGTTGCAGAGGGCCTCACTAAGTAGCTGAGGCTGGCCACGAACCCGGATCCTCCGGTCTCCGCCTCCCAAGTACTGGGATTACAAGTGTGCGCCACCACGCTCGGCTTATAAATTAATTTAAATTAATTGCTAAATGGAAGCCTTGCTTACATTCTCTGGGATACTTTAGACAGATTACAGTTTTATTTTCTTCTTGAGCAATCCATGATTTTGCACTCTGTCTACTTCTGTACCTACTAACCTTCATGTTGTTTTTGGCTGGAGACATCATAATATCCATGCATGCTATTTCCTGAGATCAAGAGAAAAACCGAGGCATTAGTAGAAGGCCACATATTTTCTACTAAAAACATCAGTTATAGTTAATTAGATTAGTTTATTGGCAAGTGGATAAAAGTTAACTAGAATAGATATGTTGCTGGAGATCTAAGTTGATAAATTTAAAAAATGAATCTTCAGGTTGGAGCTAGACTGGGGAACAGGGAGACCTGTTTCTTTTCATTTCTTGTTTTATTTTGGCACTTTAACCTCTGCATTGATGTTTTCTTATTCCATATGTTTAAGATGACAGAGAGATTTTATCTGAGTTGTTGGTGATTCCTATTTTCTTTCCTCAAGTTGTATTATTTAAGATACGCGTATTTCAATCTCTACTCCTCTGTCCTGTGAGTTCTTTAAAGCACAAAGTGTTGAGACAGGGATGGAGAGGCCTTCTGTTCACTTGGGAATAAAGCAGGAAGTGGGAGTGGAGAGGCCTAGTTCTTCTTTCCTCTCTCCCGTGAGTCAGTACATAAGTTCTTATCTCAATCAGTCTGGGAGAACGCTCCTCAACCAATTGCGGGAACTCAGCCTGATGCTGTAGGTGTGATAGTTTTTCCTTGTCCTGTGGTTTACCTGAGCCATATTGCAGGTCAGTGGGATAATTAACATAATTTTAGTGATGGATGTTTCAGACTTTTGCCTCTGTTTTCTTTAAAATTTAATAGCTACATAAAGGTGAGAAGGTAGTTTGAAAAGCAAGACGCTGGGGACATTTTTAAAGGAATTTAGTACACCTAAGTTGCTACCTGACTGTGTTTGGATCAATCTGTAGAAAGGCTGGCTAACTGAGTGAACAGGTGGCATAGTTATTGAGATATCATAAAGAAGTTTACAAAAGCTATTTTAGGTTTCTCCTAAAAAAATTAGGAATGAAATCTATTCTTACTGGAAAAAAAAGTTCTTCTAAAATGCATAATATCAAGGTACAACAATGCAAATTAGAAGGAAGTCTTCTACAATCCCATCACTCTTAGAAATGTTCTCAAAAATCACCATTAAAAAATTATGAATCTCAAACATTATATGCAGTGTTCAGTACTATGAATCTATCAGAGAAAAACTCAATTACAATGCAATACAAAATAGGATTATAGACAGTCTTGTAGGTAGAGGGGAAAAGGTAAATATTGAAACTGTGTCATTTTCTGACGGTATGTCTTTGGAGAATCATTTAGCTACTCCATACCTCAATCCCTCATTTAGAAGATGGAGATAATTATGTTGTTTGCTACTTTAATTGTTGAGGGATTATGATGGTTAAATGCCATTGTTATTGTTATGGCTTGTATATTAAATGTCTCTCAAAGGCCCTTATGCTGTTGGCTTGGTCGCTAACCTGTGATGCTATTGGAAGTTGGTGGAACCTTCGGAGGTAGGGCCTTGTAGAAGGAAGTTAATTTACTGGAGGCATTCCCTTGAAGGGAATATTGGGATTCTGGTTCCCCAAATACTTGGAAATTAAATAACTTACTTAAAAATTTTATTGTAAAAGAAGAAATTGTAAAATTAGAATATACTTTGAACTGAATGATAATAAAAATGTAGCATATAAACATTTGTGGAATGCAGCCAAAGTAGTATTTAAGGGACATGTATAGACTTAAATGCTTATATTAGAAAAGGGTCTACATTAAGAATCTGGAAAAGAAGAGAAAAATAAATGCAGCTAATTACAAGGAAGTAAAGATAAGGACAAATGGTAAGTGAAATAGAAAGACAACAATTTATTTTGAAAAAAAGCAACAAAATTGATGAATCCCTGTCTAGAATGATGAAGAATAAGTGCATGATCACAGGAATGCAAACTTGGCTTAATATTACAAAATCTATTTTAATTTGCCCTATTAATAGAAATTTTAAAAACCACAAGGCCATCTCAATAAATGAAGAAAAACTGATAAAATCTTACATGCATTCATGATAGAAACTCTGAATAACAAAGAATGGAAATTAACTTCTTCAGTACAATAAAGAAAACCAGACCCCTGCCCCCAAATCCTACAATGTAACACTTAATAGTGAAACATGGAATTTTTTCTTTCTAATATAGAGGCCAAGGAAAAGATTCCCATTCATACCCCCTTTACTCAAAGATATACTACTGTTCAATACACAACTATTTTATTTACAGTGCTGCCCATATAGTAAACACAGAATGCATGTCAAATATTCTTATTCTTTTTATAATACTTACTAGATTTTTGCTGTGTACATTTGTGAAAAAGTATCATTTTATTTGATTTGTTGGTCCTGTCCTACCTGATTTAATGAGAATTTCTAAGAGAAGGAATCATACCACAGAAAGAAAATATATCTTAATTTTTTTTTTTTTTTGCGGTACCGGGGATTGAAAGCAGGGGCGTTCTACCTCCGCGCTACACCCCCGACCCTATTTTTTATACTTTATTTTGAAACCGGGTCTCACAAAGTTGCAGAGGGCCTCACTAAGTAGAGAGAGAGAGAGAGAGAGAGAGAGACAGAGACAGAGAGAGCGAGAGAGAGCTGAGGCTGGCCGCGAACCCGGATCCTCCAGTCTCCGCCTCCCAAAGTACTGGGATTACAAGCGTGCGCCACCACGCCCGGCTTGAAAGTATATCTTATATCCTAGCCAACAACCACCTTATCGATGAAGACAGACACAAAATTGATGCTTAGATTATCACGGAAGCCCATTGCCACTGCAGAAAAAGCAATTGCACTTAAATAATGAGTGCTTACATTTGATTGTTTTCACTTATAGAGGGGCAAATGTTTGTGAAGTATCAAGTTAATTTTGCTTGCATCCTGCTGGGCTGGATAATACTATTTTAGAAAAGAAGAAAAATGTTACAGCTTCCAGGTACAAGAGGTATAATACTTTTTTACCTTGTTGTGGCATCTTTTACAAGAACTGGATTTATCTACCTGCCTACATCAAATCTGGTGCAAACTGACAATTACAATACAGTGCCTGCCTGCCATCCTACTTTAGCAGTGATGTTGCCTCATTAGCCAATGGTGAGGGGTTGCCACATGTCACATGAAGATGAGACAGATGTTAGATCCAACTGTTCAGTTGTTTTGGGGCATCTTGTATTTACCAGGACTAAGATTTCGTTATAAAAATACAATAATTTTCAGAAAAGTATTTCTTTTCATAAGTTTTGTGTAGGAGGTACCTGTGAACAGTCAAAGAATATTTCTAGGTAAAAATTGTGTTATGGAATAATGGAATACATAGTGAGATCAATGTGTTTTGCTCTTTGTACCTTCTCTCCCTGTGTCCCAGGTGATAGAAGACATATGTTTCTGGTATTGGGGTTGCTTGATAAATCCATTTTCCCCTAAAAATATTTAAATATTTTGCCATTGATTTAACCTGTTTTTGAGGAGCCATAAACAAACAGGTTAGGATTTATTTGGTATTTGGTTGCAAACCTGGGTTTCTTTTTTGTTTTCATTAAACTTATATCCCAAGTGAATGCCCTTAAATTTCTTAGTAAGAAATTTAAGTTCAGTTTTCCTCAGAAAAAAATACACAGAAATAAGAAGAGGGACAGAGCCAGGTGTGGCAGCCCACACCAGCAATCCTAGGAATTGGGAGGCTGACACAGGAAAATCCCAGGTTTGAGGACAGCCTTCAGCAACTTAGAAAGGCCCTCAGTAACTGAGTGAGACCCTGTTTCCAAAAAAAAAAGGAGGAGGCTGGAGTTGTACCTCTGAGACAGAATGCCCCTGGGTTCAATCCTTAGCTGCACCCCCCTCAAAAAAAGAGGGACAGGGGCCCGGCGTGGTGGCGCACGTTTGTAATCCCAGTACTTGGGAGGCAGAGACCAGAGGATCTGGGTTCGTGGTCAGCCTCGGCTACTTAGTGAGGCCCTCCACAACTTCATGAGACCCGGTTTCAAAATAAAGGATAAAAAATAGGGCCAGGGGTGTAGCTTGGAGGTAAAACGCCCCTGGGTTCAATCCCCGGTACCGTAAAAAAAAAAAAAAATGAGGGACAGGCCTCAGAAAGTACTGTTCTTCTCTGCTCTACTGTATATCCTCCTGCTTCAGCCTCTATGTTCCTATATACAGCTTTCAGAGGAGGAGGTCTCTGATAATATACATGACTTGATTTCTCTCCAGGTTTACTCCTGTCGGTTTCAATGGAATCGACAATGACAAGGAAAGAAAGAAGTAGGGATGGGGAGAGGAAATGTACTTTCTGAAATAGAGTTCACTGTTTACCCACCCCTAAAAACAAATTCAGAAATGAAATCAATATTTCAGTCCTGGGATAGACCTTTAGAAATGTTTACTGTTTAAGTCTGGCATCGATTGAAAAAAGTTTAGAAATTCTTTTAAATGCCACCAAAAGTTTTGGGTTGCTTTGAAGATGTGTGTGTGTGTGTGTGTGTGTGTGTGTGTGTGTATTTGTGTGGTATTAGGGATTCTACCATTGAGCTACATCCCCACTCCTTTGGTTGGTTGTTATTGGGTCATTGTACTTATACATCATACTACAGAGTGATAGGAACATACATGCACACAACTCATGGATCATTTCCCTCTGGGTCCCATCCCCCTCCCTCCCCTTCCTTGTAGATGTCTTTGAGATTGACATTGGTAATTTAATGTTTGCACATAGCACTGTTTCAACTGTTACCTTCTTTACAACTCTACCCCCCCTCCCCACTCCCCTAACCCTCCTCCATCACTCCATTGGAGTTTCTGCTCCTCTGTCTGAGGTCACCTTTGTTTCCCAATTTCTCTCTAGCTTCCACATATGAGAGAATACATACATTATTCACTTTTTGAGACTGGCTAATCTCTCTTAGCATGATATTCTGAAGTTCCATTTACTTTCCTGCAAATGACATTAATTTTGTTTTTCTTTATGGCTGAGTTAAGTTCCATTGTGTGAATATAACCCAGTCCTTTTTATTTGGTAACAGGGTCTTGCTAAGTTACCATGCAATGGCTTTAGACCTTTGATCTTCTTGTCTCAGCCTCCCAAGTACTGGGATTACAGGCATGCACCACCCTGCCCAACCTGCTCCTTTTTTAAAAATAAATTGATTGGCTGTGGTTAGAGTGGGAGGGGGGCAAGGTAATTTCTCATGGGTTTAAAAGAAGATAGTGAATGAGTTACAACTGGATAATGATGATGATGAGAAAGAGGAGACAATAAAGTAAGTTTGCCCAGAAACAATTTATTTTAAACTCCCTTGAATTTTACATAGTAAATTTTAGGTTATGGGCCATTGAGATGAAAATACCTAAAAAAAGCCAGGATTGTAGGAATAGACCATAATAAAGATTTATAGTTGAAAATCAGAGAATTCTGTAATAACGATTTATAGCTGAGAATCAGAGAATCACAGCATTTTATTGCTTAAAAGGATCTTATACCACATCCGATACAATCTTCTCAATTTGTAGCTTATGAAATTGGACCCCAAGCATTTAAATAATGTGCCCAAAGTCACAAAGCAATTTAGTGTGAGAATTAGAGCTAGTTCCCAGGTTTTTGTCCATCAACTAGTTCTTATCATGCCATTGAATTATTATCAGGATGGAGTTGATCGCTAAAGCTATGAAAGAAGTGAATGAAAGGGAAATAAAAATGAATTCAGAGACATGGAAAAGAATGGGGACCTCCTCCGAGAGTATTGGGAGACAAGTTTCATTAGGTGATGTGTGCAGAAGGACAAGCAGTCCATATGGTAGGTGGGTGATTAGGAAACTAGGAAGGAGGCAACAAAGTTTTTTTCTAAACATTGATCATCAACTGTTTTAAGGTCTTTTCAGTGACTTTTTTTATTTTTCAATTGAATTGTCTAAGAAGTATGATGCTTTTGTCCTATTTATTCACTATGTGTCCCAAGCACATAATAGTTCCTCAATAAATATTCATCAATTGAGTAGATTTAAGTCTTCTCCATACCTCATACTTCAATGTGTTCTTAATGCTTTTGATAAATGAAACTATTAGGTAAATTCTGATTTTGGAAAAGTTAACCAGAATCTTTATTTTATTTTACTTTATTTTGTGGTATTGGGGATTGAACCCAAGGGCATTCTACCTCCGAGCTACACCTCCAGCCCTATTTTATTTTTATTTTGAAACAGGATCTCGCTAGGTTGATGAGAGTCTCACTATTTGTGAGGCTGTCCTCGAACCTGCGATTCTCCTGTCTCAGTCTCCCAGGTACTTGGATTACAAGCCTGTGCCCCCACACCCGGCTGATAACTGGAATCCTGAAAACTTCTGATTTGGGAAAAGATAACTGGAATCTTTAGTTAATCATATAATTAAATTAGTTTCTAGTCAAAGTATTGTGAATGTCCCACTGTTATCAAATGTCATCTTAGGTTTTATGTAATCAAATATTTGAATTGGGGATATTCTAATATTAAATTAGAATAGCAATTTATGGTGTGTAATGATATAGAAATAACATGCAATAAATATATATATGTTTTGTGCCTATTAAGTTATAATCTATTATTATTGAATATACAAAAAATAAATCTTTCTGTAGAAATTATGACATCCAAATTGAAGAATAATATCCATAACATTAAGATACAATTTCAAATCATAAATACTTGCACATTTTAGAGCAATATGTTATGCAAAATGTATTCTTATGACTAGCATAGTTAATATCAATATCATTGGCATTCTGAAAACTTGGAATTGGCATTATGTTTTAATATAACACCTACTCTTTTAGATTTGTTGAGTCTTAGGATATGGAAGCATAGGCATATGTAGTTCAGTAATATAGAGGCATAAATAAATTCACTTATATACAAATCAAAATTGTGTATTATCTCTACAATACCCATATTTCTTTCTGTATTTTTCTCTCCTCTTTTATTTAGAATTAGAGTGTTGAGCACTTAGTATGTACAATGCTTTACTTTAAATGTTCTTCATGAATTAACTTACGTAGTCCTCACAACAATCCTATGTAGTAAATAGTATTGTCATTACATATGTCCTTACATAATAGAAAATTGAAGCATAGAGGAAATAATTAACTTTCTAAAGTTCGTACAACTAGTAAATGAAAGAGTTTAGATTTAAACCCAAGAAACCTGTCTCTGAAAACCACATTCTGAGCCCCTATCTTATACTACCCATTTATAGAATAATTATTCATTCCCATTAAAAGATATTTCCCATTTATCTCTTCTAATTTGAGGTTTATACTACTTGAGGTTTGTTAACCTTCTTTGATCTGTGCATTTATAATTTTTTGTCAAGTTTGAGTGATTTGGAACCATTCTTTTTTTTCTCCCCACATTTCTTTTTCTTCCTCATCTGTGATTCCAATTCTACATATCTCTTAAAGGTTGTTATTATTCAGTAGATCATTAGGAGGTTTCAGTCCCCTTTCTTTCCCATTCCTTTTTCCAGCTTTTACTTCAGTTTGAATAGTTTCTATTTAATTGTCTCCAAGTTCATTGATCCATTCTTCTCTAGTATCCAATATATTCTTAATTCCATGCAGTGAGTTTTTCATTTCAGATATTATACTTCTTAGTTCTAAAATTCCATCTGGTTTTTATATTTCCATTTATCTACTCTGACTCCCTATGTTTTCACTCATTATGTCTACATTTTACATCTTTAAACATATTTAGAATAACTGTCTTATTGCCTTTGTCTGCTAACTCCAACATTTTAGTCATCTCACAGTCTGGGAGAAAAGGCAGAATGAATAGATTCAGTCAAAGCAGAGATTTGGTGTCCTTGTTCAGGGAGTGGTCTGATAGGGAGGTTGAAAAATTCATTTACACAGTGGATTTGTGCATAACCATGAAAATAAATGGCCTACATTTAAATACATAAACATTGGTAAATTTTTATAGCATAATTTTAAATAAAAAATCAAGTCATTGAGAACTTTTCACAATAGTGGACCTTTTTAATGTCAGAAAACAGGCAGCATTTAACAGCATATTGTTTAAATATATTTATATATGCAAAAAAACAATATAATGAGAATCATTCAGGATAGTATTTATCCTATTTTGAATAGAATAGTTGGGGGAGAAGAAAATAGGTAGGTATGAAGTTATAGATAACATTTTGTTATTGATTTGGCTTGTGGTTGTATAAATTTTTATATGTTATAAATAGAAATTTAAATGCACAAAATAATAAAGAAAAAAGACATTCATCACACTAATGATAATGGTATATTGTGAAAAAAGAGGATTATGTTTATGTATTAGAAAATTCTGTGACCCTAAGGGACATACCAATAACTCAAAAGAAAACTAAGAAATAGGTAGTGGAAAATAATGCTAAAAGGGAGAAGACATCAACCTATCAATTCCTTTGCCCTTTCCTGTCTGTGGAACTCACTGCTGGCTCATTTTCAGGTAATAATCAACAGTTTCTAACTTCATTTGAATTATTGAATTTTTCCCTTCTAAAGCAGGAAGTAGCTCAGTGATGTAGGCAGTCTAGCCTTCTGGAAGGGCTCCACTTTATCAGAGAGGCAGTTTCCACTTGCCTATCTTCATTTTTGTCTTTTTTACTATCAAAAGAGTCACCACGCTCTATGTCATTTCTGCAGCCTTCAAACACACA
>PVJS01040797.1:0-18257 GCA_004027185.1 Glis glis
TTTTTAATCCTTTATTTTGAAACTGGGTCTCACGAAGTTGTGGAGGGCCTCACTAAGTAGCTGAGGCTGGCCGCGAACCCCAATCCTCTGGTCTCCACCTCCCAAGTACTGGGATTATAAGCGTGCGCCACCATGCCCGGCCCACCCAGCCCTTTTAATTTTTTTTTTTTTCTTATTTTGAAACAGGGTCTCACTAAGTTGCTGAGACTGGCCTCAAACCTGTGATCTTCCTGTCTCAGTTTCCCAAGTACTGGGATTACAGACCTGTGCCACCAGCACACCCAGCTGATACGAAGTTGTGGGGTGTTTGTTTGTTTGTTGTACTGGGGATTGAAACCCCTTATCCAGATAGTTTAGTGATCCATAATCCACATTTTGTCATTCCCCCCTCTTCATAGCATCTTCACCAGGCAAGAGTTCAGATGGTACAATATGCTTTATTATGGTGTGCTTTATTAACTTCCAGAGTTTTACCAATCCCATTAAACAGTTGTGGCTCAAATACTTCCAGGCTTTCTCTCAAATTAACATTGTGTGTGTGCTTTATGCCAGATCATTACATGCTTCGAATAATTATGAAAGAAATAAGTCTCTGTGTCTCGGGGAGCTCTTAGTATGATAGTGTAATGGGAACTTGGATATTCTGCTTTTTCTTCTGCTTCTGGCTGATCTCTGCCTTTTATCTTTTTTTTTTTTCTTTTCTTTTCTTTTTTTTAGTACTGGGGATTGAACCCAGGGGCATTCTACCTCCAAGCTAAGTCCTCTGCCCTTTTTATTTTTCATTTTGGAACAGTGTTTCGCTAAATTGCTGAGGCTGGCCTGGAACCTTCAATCCTCCAATACTAGCCTCCCAAGTACTGGGATAATAGGCTTGTGCCAGCAGCCCTAGCTCTGCCTTCTTTTCTCTTGGTAGAATTTGTATCTTCTTTATTAGAAGTAAATGCTCAACTTGTGAAACCTAAATTGACAGTCATTTTTAATTACTCCTATCATTAGATGACAGCATCCGGAAGTCAGAGCTTGAAAACCAGTCTCCATCAGCCTCCCGCCAACGTAAGTTTATTCTGTTTTTGTTGGTAGAAGTGTTTTTGACAGCAGTATGACTTAATATGCTATTTGAGGAATCAAATGTATTTTACTAGAATCTATTCATATATATTATATAAATATATACTTCAGAAAAGTTTTTATTTTACTAGTAGTGAAATTCTTTATAGACAAACTATATGAAAAAACATCTAGTTTCCCCCTTCACATTATTGTCTATAAGACCAAAAACAAACGTTTTAAGTAAAGCTACTAATGCCATTACCTGGGTGAACCATG
Source organism: Glis glis (assembly GCA_004027185.1). Taxonomy (NCBI): domain Eukaryota; kingdom Metazoa; phylum Chordata; class Mammalia; order Rodentia; family Gliridae; genus Glis; species Glis glis. The sequence goes on from PVJS01040797.1 coordinate 1,327, forward strand.
CAGAATCAGAAGAGGGTCAGCATGTAGCACGACATGAGGGTGCCTGTGGGTTTGGGAGTCCTCAGGCCTCTCGTTGAACCAGATTGGAACACTCATCTTGGGTAAAGCCCTGGGGCAAGTTTCTTTTATTCCCTAAGCCTAGTTATTATTCTGAATGAGTCCTGAGGAAACAATAGTGATTCTCAAATCTTTGGACTCAGTACCTCCTTACACTACTGAAGTTACATACCCCAACGAGCATTTTTTAAAATTTATTTATTTATTTATTTATTTCGAGAGAGAGAGAGAGAGAGAGTGTGTGTGTGTGTGTGTGTGTGTGTGTGTGTGTGTATGTGTGTTACTGTTACTAGGGATTCTACCTCTGAGCTACATCCCCAGACTTTTTTTTTTTTTGAAACAATGTCTTGCTAAGTTGCTGAGAGTTTCACTAAGTTGCTGAGGCTGATCACGAACCTGTGATCCTCTTGTCTCAGCCTCCCAAGTACTGGGATTATAGGCATAGACCACAACACCCGGTTTAATGTAATTTTTAACAGATATGTAAAAACAAATATTACATATTTGGGGATATCATGGGTGTTTCAGTAACTATATATATTGTATAATGTTTAAATCTGTTTAAACATATCTCAAGCCGGGTGTGGTGGCGCACACTTGTAATCCCAGTACTTGGGAGGCTGAGACCGGAGGATCACAGGTTTGCAGCCAGCCTCAGCAACTTAGTGAGGCCCCCCTGCAACTTAGTGAGACCCTGTTTCAAAATAAAAAATAAATAAATATGGCTGGGGGTGTAGCTCAGGGGTAGAATGCCTCTGGGTTCAATCCTCAGTACCACAAAAAAATAAAATGACAGCTGGGCGTGGTGGTGCACGCTTGTAGTCCCAGTACTTGGTAGGCTGAGACCGGAGGATCCCGGTTCGTGGCCAGCCTCAGCTAATTAGTGAGGCCCTCCAAAACTTCGTGAGACCCGGTTTCAAAATAAAGGATAAAAAATAGGGCCGGGGGTGTAGCTCGGAGGTAGAACGCCCCTGGATTCAATCCCCAGTACCGTGAAATAAATAAATAAATAAATAAATAAATAAATAAATAAAATGACAAAATTTAGCCAGGCACAGTGGCGCACACTTGTAATCCCAGTACTTGGGAGGCTGAGGCAGGAGGATTGCAGGTTTGAGGGCAGCCTCAGCAACTTATTGAGGCCCTCCACAACTCAATGAGACAGACCCTGTTTCAAAATAAAAAATAAAATAGGGCTCAGAGGTAGAATACGCCTGGGTTCAATCCCTAATATCACACACACAAAAAAAAAATCTCAAGTAATTATCATTTCTTTATAGTAAAAACATTCAAAATTCTTTCTTAAGCATTTCAAAAAATATAGTATGCAGTACATTATCTCTATGTAGGCGCCCTACTGTGCTGTAGCATGGCTGAATGTTTTACTCCTGTGTAACTACACCTTTGTACCCATTGATCAACCTTTTCCTACCTTCCCCTCCCCTATGCTCCCCAGCCTCGGGTAACCCCCATTCTACTCTCAGCTTCTATTAGATCAACTTTTTAAAATTCCAAGTATGGGTGAGATCACACAGAACTTGCCCTGCATGATCTATGCCTATCTTATTTCACTTAACATAATATTCTCCATTTCCATCAATGTTGTAGCAAATAACAGGATTTCATTCTTTTTATGGCTGAATAGTGTTCGAATATGCACATGTACCACATTTCCTTTATCCATTTATTAGTTAATAGATACTCAGGTTGTTTCCATTGCTTTTTTTTTCCTTCACACAGAATATTAAGAATTAGCCTGTAATGCCAATACTTGAGAGACTGAGACAAGAGGATCACCGGTTCATGGCCAGACTCAGCAACTTAGCACAACTTAGTGTGACCCTGTTTCAAAATAAAAAATAGGACTGGGGGTGTACCTCAGAGGTAGAATGCCTCCGGTTCAGTCCCTGGTACCACATACACACATACACACACACACGCGCCCGCGCACACACACACATACACACAGAACATTGAGAATTGAGGGGCTTTTTGGTTTTTTGTTGTGCTGGGGACCAAACCCATAGCTTCACACATGCTAAGCCAGCACTCTACCACTGAGGTATACCCCAGCTCAAAGACTGAGATTTAACAAGATACTTTTAGCTGGTTCATGAAGGACAATCTTAACTGAACCCCCCCCACACACACACACACACAGACTTTTTTTTTTTTTTGCAGTACCTGGGATTGAACCCAGGGGCATTCTACCTCTGAGCTCCACCCCCAGCCCTATTTTTTATTCTTTATTTTGAAACAGGGTCTCACTAAGTTGCTGAGGTTCTCACTAAGTAGCTGAGGCTGGCTGTGAACCTGGATCCTCCGGTCTCATCCTCCCAAGTACTGGGATTATACCATGCCCGGCTACACACACACTTTTAAACTTGAATGCGTGGCAGTGAAAAATGCAGTAACTGTGCTAGTAGAATTTGGTGCACTGCCCTGGGACTCATGCTAAGGCATCAGAAGTTTTTCCCACCATGGCCCAATGTGGTGGCGCGCGCCTGTCATCCCAGTACTTGGGAGCTGAGACAGGAAATCACAGGTTTTTTTTGTTTTGTTTTGTTTTGTTTTGTTTTGTTTTGTTTTGTTTTTTGCGGTACCAGGGATTGAACCCAGGAGCATTCTACCTCCGAGCTACACCCCCGGCCCTATTTTTTATCCTTTATTGAAACCGGGTCTCACGAAGTTGCGGAGGGCCTTACTAAGTAGCTGAGGCTGGCTTCGAACCCGGATCCTCTGGTCTCTGCCTCCCAAGTACTAGGATTACAAGCGTGCGCCACCACCCCCAGCTCAGTTTTTGTTTTTTTGGTACTGGGGATTGAACCTAGGAGCATTCTACCTCTAGGGTGCACCCCCAGCCCATTTTATTTTTTATTTTGAAACAAAGTCTTGCTAGGTTGCTGAGAGTCTCACTAAGTTGCTGAGTTGGTCTTAAATCCGTGATCCTTCTGTCTCAGCCTCCCAAGTACTGGAGTTACAGGTGTGCACTGCCACGCCCGATGGATCAGAGGTTTGAGACCAGCCTTGGCAACTTAGCTAGACCCTTAGCAATTTAGTGAGACCATGTTTCAAAAGAAAAGGGGCCAGGGAGCCGGGCGTGGTGGCGCACGCTTGTAATCCCAGTGCTTTGGGAGGCGGAGACCGGAGGATCCGGGTTCGCGGCCATCCTCAGCGCGCGTGCACGCGTGCTCTCTCTCTCCCCTATCTCTCTCTCTCTCTCTCTCTCCTTCCCTGTCTCTCTCTCCCTCTCTACTTAATGAGGCCCTCCGCAACTTCGTGAGACCCGGTTTCAAAATAAAGTATAAAAAAATAGGGCCGGGGGCGTAGCGCAGAGGTAGAACGCCCCTGCGTTCAATCCCCGGTACCGCAAAAAAAAGGGGGGGGCCTGGGGTATAGTTGGGAGGTAGAATGCTCCTGGGTACAATTCCTGGTAACGACGACAAAAAAAAAAAATTTCCAGCATTGCTTTTGCACCATCAGTTCAAGTGTCAACATAGGAGATAAAGTCAGAAACATTTTACTGTATAGACTTGTAATCCCACACCTTGGGAGGCTGAGACAGGAGGATTGCAGATCGTGGCCAGTCTTAGCAACTCAGTGAGACCCTATCTAAATAAAATTTTAAAAGGGGTTGGGGGTATAGTTCGGAGGTAGAATGCTCTGAGTTCAATCCCTGGTAGCAAAAATAAAAAGGGCTGGGGGTATAGCTCAGAGGTAGAACGTCCCTGGGTTCAATCCCCAGTATCACAAAAATTAACATTAAATTTTACTGTTAGGAGCCGGGCGTGGTGGCGCACGCTTGTAATCCCAGTACTTGGGAGGCTGAGACCGGAGGATCTGGGTTCACGGCCAGCCTCAGCTACTTAAGTGAGGCCCTCCGCAACTTAGTGAGACCCTGTTTCAAAATAAAGAATAAAAATAGGGCTGGGGGTGTGGCCCAGAGGGAGAATGCCCCTGGGTCCAATCCCCAGTACCGCAAAAAAAAAATTTTTTTTTTACTGTCAATTTTACTGTCCCTCAAGTAGAGTCTTGAGATTCCCCACACTTGAAGAGCTGCTCATCTAGCTGGATGCTGTGGCACATGCCTATAATCCCAGTTTCTAAATTAAAAACATTTGTAAAGTGTCTTTTAATACTATTTATCTCCCAACTATTAGCAGTAGTAATAATAGTTTTGCTTTATAAAATGGTATTATTTCTGTCGTATGCCATTTCATATGTTTAAACTCTATTTTTTCTTCAAAGACCATTTATCATAGAGCTGGGGATGTAGTTCAGTGGTAGAGTGCTCACCTAGCATGTGTGATGCTCTGGGCTCAATCCCCAATACTGCCAAAGAAGAAAAGGCAAGAAAAGTGTGGTCATTTTTACATTGGAGAGATATATGCTGTGTGTGTGTGTGTGTGTGTGTGTTTTATTGGGAATTAAACCTGGGGCAGGGGGAGTTCCAGTTCTGAGCTGTACCTCCAGCCCTAATTTTTTATTTTTAGTTTGAAACAGGGTCTTGCTAAGTTACCACGCACTGCATGCAATGCTCCTTTCTCAGCCTCCCAACGCAATCCCTCCTGGGATTACAGGTGTGCGTGACCACATCCAGCTTGATATAAGCATATTTATGCAATCTCAAACCTATGGGCATTAGATTTTCCTGAAAATGTGATAAATTATTTTATTGGCTCCCTTATTTAAAGTCCTCCCTCTTACCTAATGTTTATAAAGATAAATAATTTTAAAAGTCACTTACTGCTGAATCTAAGAAAATGATCTATCTGTCATTTCTTCTTTTCTGATCAGAACCGGCTGACCAACCCCAGAATGAATCTTCTTTCAAGAACTGGTGGCTGTGGTGTCTGATCGCTGCTCTTGCCGGGGGGATATTTTGGTTCACTTATACTCCTGTTGCAGAAACCACTGCAGTTCAAGAGTTCCAAAACCAGATGAAACAACTTAAGAAGAAGTACCAAGGTCAAGATGAGAAGCTGTGGAAAAGAAGCCAGACGTTCCTGGAAAAGCACCTCAACAGCTCCCATCCTCGGCCGCAGCCCGCCATCCTGCTGCTCACCGCCGCCCGCGACGCCGAGGAGGTGCTTAAGTGTCTGAGCGAACAAATCGCCGATGCCTATTCTTCCTCCCACAGCGTCCGCGCCATCCGGATCGACGGAGCAGGCAAAGCTGCTCAAGACAGCGAGGTTGTCAAACTCCAGGTCGACGAGGAACTGAGCAACGGATTCAGAAACGGCCAGAACGCGGCAGTGGTGCACCGCTTCGAGTCGCTGCCCGCAGGCTCCACGTTGATCTTCTACAAATATTGTGACCATGAAAACGCAGCCTTCAAAGACGTGGCCTTAGTCCTGACTGTCCTGTTGGAAGAGGAGACGCTTGGAACTAGTCTAGGCCTCAAGGAAATTGAAGAAAAAGTGAGGGATTTCCTCAAGGACAAGTTCACCAACTCGAACACACCCAGCTCCTACAAGCACATGGACCCAGACAAACTGAACGGGCTCTGGAGCCGGATCTCTCACCTGGTCCTGCCAGTGCAGCCTGAGAGTGCCCTGAACAGGGGCATCTGCTTATAAGTGGCGACAGAAGAGAAGATCACGTCTCACGATCCCAGAGCTCTTCACACTTCATCACCAGAGACAACATTCAGAGCACTTTTTGAAAGAACTGGTCTCTTTTTAAAGGAAGTTAAGTTCTACATAGACATGTTACATCTAAATCATTTATTCAACCTAATTATCTGTGACTTGAGAGAATCATTTCTCTGTTTCCATCGAGAACTATGTTAATGATATTTAGGAAAGTAAATTATATGCAACCCCACAGAGGATCTGTTTTGATTCTGGGTTAAACCATTATTGCTATGGGGTGACCAGTCAGAGGGATTAGCCTTCTTTCCTATGAATAGTCCCTATTTTTTTAACTTAGATTTTTCATAGTTTGTTAAGGCAGCTCCCTAATTGTAACCATGGACTTTCCCATTATGTTTCCTTTTATACCATTAAGGTTTGAGTTCCCTAGTCAGCTTCTGCTTATAGGAACAAAAGTAATGAAAGGTCATTTGGGTGTTTGGGTGTTGGTTTTTTTGTTTTGTTTTGTTTTTCTTTGTGTTTGGATAGTGGAGAGGAGGAAAGGGAAGAGAGAAATTGTGGAATAGGGAATTAAATGGGGGGGAGTCTTCAAAATGAAATATTATACCAGTTGTGGTGGTGCAGGCCTATAATCCCAGCACCTGGGAGGCTGAGACAGGAGGATCTCAGGTTCAAGGCCAGCCTTAGCAACTTAGACCCTGTTTCAAAATAAAATAAGGTCGGGGTGTAGCTCAGAGGTAGAACACCCCAGCTGGGTGTGGTGGCGCATGCTTACCCAGTAATCCCAGTACTTGGGAGGCTGAGACAGGAGAGTTGCAGGTTCGCGGCCAGCCTCAACTACTTAGTGAGGCCCTCCGCATCTTATTGAGACTCTGTTTCAAAATAAAGAATAAAAAATAGGGGTGGGAGTGTAGCTCAGAGGTAGGATGCCCCTGGGTTCAATCCCCAGTACCACAAAAAGAAAAGGAAAAGAGGTAGAACACCCCTGGGTTCAATCCCCAGTACAGGAATAAAAAAAAAAAAGAAATGTTACAATAAGCCACTGAGACAGACAGACATCTGAACTGTTATCTTACTGAATTCTGTTGAAATTTGTTTTTTCTTCTTTTCTTTTCTTTCTTAAATGCTTGGTCCTCCCAAGGATTTTTAAAGCCTGTATATCACAAGGTTTCATATATTTGCCCATTTGACTCTTAAGGGTAGGTAAATTCAGAAAGGTTTATTTTGGACATAACCTGAAGTTGTTTTGAATTAAGAAAGAACAGTTTCAGAAATTGGCAGTCTGCTTGTTAAGCAGCTGTCCTGGGTCACTAAAGGATTTCCTTTTCCGCCTGCCCACCGATACGAAGATCACTTACTATGCACATGATAAGCTGTATTGAGTGCCTCAAGCCAAAGAGAGTGAATTTTACCACATATGAAGAATGTTACGTATATTTCTGTACAGCCATATAGTATTTTAGTTGCAACTTTGCATCTATAACTAGGCTTTTTCATATTTTAATTACTTTGGTTTTCTTAAAATCTTATAATTTGCTGGGCCTGGTGGCACACACTTGTAATCCCCAGTACTTGGGAGGCTGAGACAGGAGGATCACAGGTTCGAGGCAAACTCAGCAACTTAGCGAGACCCTCAGCAATTTAGTGAGATCCTGTTTCAAAAATAAAATAGGTCTGGGGCCATAGCTCAGAGGTAGAATGCCCCTGGGATCAATCCCCAGTACCGGAAAAAGAAAAAATAATCTTATAAGCCTAGCTTCACCTTGTATTTTATTTCCCAGAAGCCTTTAAATGAAAATATTGTTTTTAGAGTACTAGAGCCATTGTCTTCATTTACCCTCTTAGGATCTACAGCTGGTAGCAGAGAATGGTCTGATTTCTTCCTATGAGGACTACTGGTATTCACAAATTTATACCCTTTATTGTAATTTGTGGCTATCATCTCATATAGTCAGATCATCTGATTTATTTTTACAGAGGATTATAAAACAGCTGTTTTCAAAAATACTTACTTTGTACATACATATTAAATGGGAGAAACATGTTTTTATTAAATGTTTCACTGACCCAAATAATTTTAAAGGAATATGTTACATCTTTCAGGAAAAATAATTGTAGCAATTGATGTATAAATGACTTTAAAAGCTATTTTACTAATTTAAATAAATTTCTTGGTTTGTACTCTCTGTATGTGTTATAAACTTAATGATTTATAAACTTTCTTTAATCCAAGTGTTTTCTTTACACTTGAACAATTTCAGTGGCTTTGGCTAGGAGAAACAAAGGCCAAAGAACTGGAGCCATTCACCAAGTACATTGGTTAAGCCAGGCAGGGTGGCACGCGCCTGTAATCCCAGTACAAGGGAGGCTAAGACAGGAGCATTGCGGGTTCAAGGTCAGTCTCAGCAACTTAGCAAGACCCTGTTTCAAAATAAAAAATAAAATTAGGCTGGAGGTCTAGCTCAAAGGTAGAATGCACCTGGGTTCAATCCCCAGTACCAAAAAAAAGTACATTGGTTAGAAATAGAATAGCTGTGATTTTCTGCTTTATCCAGAAATTTTGAATTATCATTCAAGTAGAATTACTTTAGGTATTCCTGACTTCAAAGAATTTCTGCAGCAGTATTTTTAAAGCATTTACAACCCTCCCCAAAGAATCATTTTAGATTTTTCCTAGTAGCCCCTTTTTTTTTTTTTTTTTTGCGGTACCAGGGATTGAACCCAGGGGCGTTCTACCTCCGCTCTACACCCCCGGACCTATTTTTTATACTTTATTTTGAAACCGGGTCTCACGAAGTTGCGGAGAGGGCCTCACTAAGAAGAGAGAGAAAGAGAAACAGGAAGAGAGAGAGATCTGAGGCTGGCTGCAAACCCAGATCCTCTGGTCTCTGCCTCCCAAAGTACTGGGATTACAAGCGTGTGCCACCACGCCGGGCTCCTAGTAGCCCCTTCTCATGAAATTTTACTCTATGTCTCTATGCACTGTGTGTATGTATGTGTATGCATATTTTTTTTTATGTGGTACTGGAGATTGAACCCAGGAGCATTCTACCTCTGAGCTATAGCCCCAGCCCTATTTTATTTTTGAAACAGGGTCTTACTAAGTTGTGGAGGGCCTGGCTGAATTGCTGAGGCTGGCCACGAACCTGTGATCCTCCTGTCTCAGCTTCCCAAGTACTGTGATTATAAGCGCATGCCACCATGCCCGGCTTCTGTATATATTTTTATGCTTTGTACAAAATAGATATTTTTGCTCCCCATGAATCAGTTTTCATCTCCATTGAGATTGCATGCTCAAGATCATGTGTATTTTAAATAGTTGCTACCTAAAACTATTTCCTGTTCATGTTATTGTAATTCTTTTAGAAGAGAAGATTTAATTTATTTTGTGGTACTAGAGATTGAACCCAGGTGCATTCTACCTCTGAGGTATACCCCCTAGCCCTTTTTATTTTTTACTTTGAAACAGGGTCTCACTAAGATGCTATGCGTCTCACTAAATTGCCAAGGCTGGCCTCAAACCCGTGATCATCCTGTTTCAGCCTTCCAAGTACTGGGATTTCAGGCATGTACCACTGCAACCAGTTTAGAAGAGAAAATTTAATGTCATCAGCCTCAGAATAGGATGTAGGGTCCCTAGAAAATTGAGCACATTGTAATTGGGGTGACAGCAGTGACCCAGGGAGGGCAAACACCACAGTATAGCACCGGTTTTAAAATTTTTAGAAGCCTAATTTGCTTTCCTTCTTTTATTTTATATTGTGTGTGTGTGTGTGTGTGTGTGTGTGTGTGTTTACTGGAGATTGAACCCAGGGGCATTCTACCTCCGAGCTACACCCCAGCCCTATTTTTTATTTTTATTTTGAAACAGGGTCTCACTAGGTAGATAAGAGTCTCACTACTTGCTGAGGCTGTCCTTGAACCTGCAATTCTCCTGTCTCCACCTCCCAAGTACTGGTTTTACAAGCGTGCGCCACCACATCTGGCTAACCCCGGGGCATTCTACCTCTGAGCTACACTTCCACCCCTATTTTATTTTTTATTTGGAAACAGGGTCTTCCTAAGTTGCTGACAGCCTCCACTAAATTGCTGAGGCTGGCTTCGAACCTACGATTCTCCTGTCTCAGCCTCCCAAGTACTGGGATTACAGGCTTGCGCCACCACGCCCAGCCTTTCAATGCTTTTCTTTTTTTTTTTTTTTTGTGGTACCGGGGATGTAACACAGGGGCATTCTACCTCCAGGCTACACCCCCAGCCCTATTTTTTATTCTTTATTTTGAAACAGGGTTTCACTAAATTGCGGAGGGCCTTACTAAGTAGCTGAGGCTGGCCGCGAACCTGGATCCTCTGGTCTTAGCTTCCCAAGTAATGGGATTACAAGCGTGCGCCACCACGCCCGGCTACCTTTAAGTTTTGTAAGCCTCTAATCCTCAAAACAAAAATTGGAAGTAAACTGATTTCATTTGATGAAGAGAACTAACAGAAATTAAAAGGTTTCCAAATCTCATACCATTAGGTAATGCCTAAATTAAAGATATAAAACCCAAGCCGGGCGTGGTGGCGCACGCTTGTAATCCCAGTACTTTGGGAAGCGGAGACCGGAGGATCCGGGTTCGCGGCCAGCCTCAGCACTCTCTCGTTCTCTCTCTCTCTCTCTCCCTGTCTCTCTCTCTCTACTTAGTGAGGCCCTCTGCAACTTCGTGAGACCCGGTTTCAAAATAAAGTATAAAAAATAGGGCGGGGGGTATAGGGCGGAGGTAGAAAGCCCCTGGGTTCAATCCCCAGTACCGCAAAAAAAAAAAGTTACAAAACCCAGGTCCATGGGATTTTAAGTACCAAAAGTGGCCTTTATTTTTTTTAGTTTTTATTTATTTATTTATTGTGGCACTGGGGATTAAACCCAGGGGGCATTCTACCTCCAAGCTACACCCCCAGCCCTATTTTTTTATTCTTTATTTTGAAACATGGTCTCACTAAGTTACGGAGAGCCTCACTAAGTAGCTGAGGCTGGCCACGAACCTGGATCCTCCAGTCTCAGCCTCCCAACTACTGGGATTACAAGGGTGTGCCACCACACCTGGCTCAAAAGTGGCCTTTATACAGTTGGCTGTGAGCCAGGCGTGGTAGCGCACACTATTCTGCTATATTGTCCTTATAAGGGCAGAGTAAAATCTTGTGGTGGGGTCTTTCTCTGAAGGGGATTTTATTGGCATTAACCATTGAGGATCAGTCCTGAGCCTGGGAAACCAAACCAAGAAGGCTGCCACTGATTGAAAGAGAAGAAAACTCCAGGGGAGTATGATGGCACACACCTGTAATCCTAGTAGTTGGGAGGCTGAAACAGGATCACAGGTTCGAGGCCAGCCTCACCAACTTAGCAAGGCCCTCTGCAACTTAGTGAGGCCCTGTTTCCAAATAAAAAGATAAAATAGGACTGGGGGTGTAGCTCAGAGGTAGAATGCCCCTGGGATCAATCCCCAGCATCACAGGAAAAAAAAAAAGGATCCATCCTTGATGTATGTGTGTGTGTGTGTGTGTATGTGTGTGTGTTACTAGGGATTGAACCCAGGGGCATTCTATCTCCAAGGTACACCCCCAGTCCTATTTTATTTTTTTATTTGGAAACAGTCTCACTAAGTTGCTGAGGCTGGCCTTGAACCTGTGATCCTCCTGTCTCAGCCTCCCAAGTACTGGAATTACCGGCATGCACCGCCACACCTGGCTTGCCTGCTCTTTTTGACCTGGATTCAGAGAAGTCCTGGTGTGCCCTTCTGGGTGGTAAGGAAGATCTAGCCTGTCACTTGAACATAAACAGAGAGAAACCCCTTGCGCTCTATACTCCAGGCATAATAAACTAAACATACCGGTGCTTGTCTTCTGCTAATTCATTCTTAGACTTTTGAAATACTTCCTCTTTTCATGCCCTTTCCCTCTCGCAATCTTTTTTTTTTTTTTTTTTTTTTGCGGTTCCGGGGATTGAACCTAGGGACGTTCTACCTCCCCGCTACGCCCCCGGCCCTATTTTTTTTTTTTATACTTTATTTTGAAACCGGGTCTCATGAAGTTGCGGAGGGCCTCACTAAGTAGAGAGACAGAGAGACAGGGAGTGATAGAGAGAGAGAGAGCTGAGGCTGGCCGTGAACCCAGATCCTCCAGTCTTCACCTCCCAAAGTACTGGGATTACAAACGAGCGCCACCACGCCCAGCTTGTTGCTAGTTCTTAAGGCCATGTGTTTGTTTTCTTTTTTAATGCAGAACTTCAGTGAAATCTCCCCTTAATTCCCTTTCTCCTTAATGCTGTTTGAGGTGGCTTTTGTTTATTATCGCAATTTAAACAATAAGACATTTATGATTCCAAAAAACAGCAGCAGTACAGAGTGGGGAGTTCCTGGGTCGAGCGACTGGACCCAGGCTGGAAAAATCCAACATGAGCATCATGAGACAATCACCCAGACCCTCCGCCCAGGCCCCGCCCTCCGCCCAGGCCCCTGAAGAAGGGGAACCTCTGCAAGCTGCTACTGAAGCCAGCTAGCTCTCGTCCCTGGCCGGGCACCGTCCACACCCAAACCAGTCAGAGGGAGAGAATGAGTCACTCCAAAGGGCTCCGATGACTGGTGACTCTTCCTGAGATAGGGAGAGAACAGGGCACTCTGCCTTGCCTGGGTATTTTGAAATGACTAAGGTGGTGCACATTGCCCAGGCGCCTCCTCTTCCCACTTATTTGCCCTTTATTACCTTGTCTCAGCATTAGCATACTCCCACTGCCATATGACTCTCGAGAGCAGGGAAGGGTGCATGGTGGTGATCACATAATGCGCTCAAATATTTATTGAGCCAGGTGTGATGGCACACACCTGTAGTTTCAGCCACTCAGGAAACTGAAGCAGGAGGATCACTTGAGCCCAGGAGTTTGGGGACCACCTGCTTAATATCATGAGACTTTTTTTTTTTTTTTTGGTGGTGGTACTGGGGGTTGAACCCAGAAGCATTCTATCTCTGAGCTACATCCAGCCCTTTTCATTTTTTTGTTCTTGAAACAGGGTCTTGCTAGGTTGCTGAGAGTTTCGTTACATTGCTGAAGCTGTCCTTAAACCTGCAATCCTCCTGTCTCAGTCTCCCAAGTACTGGGATTACAGGCATGTGCCACCACACCCAGCTCATGAGACCACTTAAAAACAAATTTTGCCAAGCACCGTGGCGCATACATGTAATCTCCGTACTTGGGATGCTGAGACAGGAGGATCGCAAATTTGAGGTCAACCTTAGCAACTTAGCAAGACCCTATTTCAAAATAAAAAATAAAAAGAGGTGGGGGTATAGCTCAGATATAGAAAGCTCCTTGGTTCAATTACCCCCCAAAAAATTACAATAATGTTTGGACCTCTATTAGGAAGAATACCTTTCTAATAATAAAGGCTTAAAATAGTTCTGATTTTTTCTTTTTTGGTACTAGGGATTGAACCCAGGGGCATTCTACCTCTGAGCTATACCCCCAGCCCTATTTTATTTTTATTTTGAAACAGGGTCTCACTAAGTCGCGGAGGGCCTTACACTAAGTAGCTGAGACTGGCCTCGAACCTGCGATCCTCCTGTCTCAATCTCCCAAGTACTGGGATTACAAACATGCGCCACCAAGCCCAGCTTAGTTGCGATTTTTTAATGTAGTTGGACTCAATTGTATTTAAAATCTCTGTCAATGCTGAGCCTATAAAATTGGCAAAGGTTATAATAGCTGAAAATAATACCCAAGGTATTTTGTTTGATGTCCTTTCCTTGAGGAAAGAGTCTTTATCTCATATAGTCGGTCCATGATCTGTTCAACATTCAACAGATATTCCAAGCTGTTTGAGGAGCGTGATACCTGCCACTTGAAATATAACAGCTTTTTTTTTTTTTTTTTGGTACTGAAGGTTGAACCCAGGGGCATTCTACCTCTGATCTACACTCCCAGCCCTTTTTATTTTTTGTTTTGAAATAGGTTCTCACTAGGTTGCTGAGAGTCTCGCTAAGTTGCTGAGGCTGGTCTTGAACCTGCAATCCTCCTGTCTCAGCCTCCAAAGTACTGGGATTACCGGTATGCGCCACTGTGCCCCACTGAAATATAACATCTTAGTAGGCAGATTCCAATGAAATCTTTACCTTTGAAAATAGAATTAGGTTTTCTTTCTTTCTTTCTTTCTTTCTTTCTTTCTTTCTTTCTTTCTTCTTTCTTTCTTTCTGTACTAAGGATTGAATGCAGGGGTGTTTTACCTCGGAGCGAAACCTTGGGCCTTATTTATTTATCATTTTGTTTATGTATTTATTCATTTACTTTTTATGGTATTGGGGATTGAACTCAGGGTGTATTCTACCTCTGAGCTACACCCCCAGCACTATTTTATTTTTATTTTAAAGCAGGGCCTCGCTAGGTTGATGAGAGTCTCACTACTTGCTAAGGCTGTCCTCCAACCTGCGATTTTCCTGTCTCCTCTTCCCAAGTACTAGGATTACAGGCATGCGCCACCATGCCTGGCTCCCCTTTTTATTTTTTATTTTGAAGCAGGAGGGTCTTGCTAAATTGCTGAGAGCCTCACTAAGTTGCTAAGGCTATCCCCTAACCTGCAATACCCCTGCCTCAGGCTCCCAAGTACTAGGATTATAGGCATGTACCACCATACCATGGCTTAGAATTAGGTTTTTTATTGGTAACTAGTAAATTCGAAAAACCAGAGGTTTGTACCTCTGAAATATTTTTACCAGCTCTGGATAGGGAGGTAATAAAGTGCTTTTGCTCTTGGGAAATGCAACCAACTTCCTATCTCTGGCCTTACCTCTAAGTTTTTCTAGTTACTTGATTATTCCCAAGGAGGTCCTTTGACCTTTGCCATTTTCTCAAGGAGATCAACATGTATTAGCTAGTTGGACTCAGATTTAGTTCTAAGCAACTAATCCTTTGCCCTTACATCATCTGTTATCTTGCTCTTCTAGAAAAGGGACACAAACATCAAACGGGGTCTTGCTAGGTTGCTGAGAGTCTCGATACATTGCTGAGGTCGTCCTCGAATCTGTGATCCTCCTGAATCAGCCTCTCAAGTACGAGGATTACAGGCATGCACCACCACGCCCAGCTCAGTCTCAACATTTGCCTTAAATTTTTCATAAAGTGCCGGGCGTGGTGGCGCACACTTGTAATCCCAGTACTTTGGGAGGCGGAGACCGGAGGATCTGGGTTCGCAGCCAGCCTCAGCTCTCTCTCTCTCTCTTTCTCTCTCTCCCTGTCTTTCTCTCTCTCTCTACCTAGTGAGGCCCTCCGCAACTTCGTGAGACCCGGTTTCAAAATAAAACATAAAAAAATAGGGCCAGGGGTGTAGCACGGAGGTAGAACGCCCCTGGGTTCAATCCCCGACACCGCAAAAAAAAATTTTTTTTTCATAAAGTAAGCCGGGCATGGTGGCGCATGCTTGTAATCCCAGTACTTGGGAGGCGGAGACCGGACAATCTGGGTTCGCGGCCAGCCTCAGCTACTTAGTGAGGCCCTCCGCAACTTCATGAGACCTGGTTTCAAAATAAAGTATATAAAAAAAAAAATAGGGCCGGGGGTGTAGCTCAGAGGTAGAATGCCCCTGGGTTCAATCCCTGGTACCGCAAAAAAAAAAAAAAAATTTTTTTTTTCAGAAAGTGTACATGGAGAGCCTGGCATGGTGGTACACACCTGTAATCCCAGAACCTGGGAGGCTGAGACAGGAGGATCACAGGTTCAAGACCAGCCTCATCAATGTAGGCTCTCAGCAACCTAATGAGATCCTGTTTCAAAATAAAAAATAAAAAAGGCTGGGAGTGCCGGGTGTGGTGGTGCACGCTTGTAAACCCAGTACTTGGGAGGCTGAGACAGGAGGATCACAGGTTCGCAGCCAGCCTCAGTAACTTGTGAGGCCCTCCACAACTTAACAAGACCCTGTCTCAAAAATAAAGAATAAGGAGGCTTAGACTGGAGGATCTGGGTTCGTGGCCAGCCTCAGCTACTTAGTGAGGCCCTCCACAACTTAGCAAGACCCCGTTTCAAAATAAAGAATAAAAAATAGGGCTGGGGGTATAGCTTAGAGGTAGAATGCCCCTAGATTCCATGCCCAATACTGCAAAAAAGTAAAAGAAAAAAAGAAAAGAAAAGAAAAGAAAAGAAAAGAAAGAATAAAATAGGGCTGGGGATATAGCTCAGAGGTAGAATGTCCCTGGGTTCAATCCCCAGTACCACAAAATAATAAATAAATAAATAAATAAGTATACATGGAGGACTATAAATATATATGTACATGCTATAAATTATCGTATGATATGGAATAAACTATAGATAAATAAGAGGAATGAATGGCTAAAACTATTACTGTATAACTCTCCTAGCTGTAGCCACCTATCATAATTAGAAAGTGTTTTTTATTTGTTTCAACTCTTAAGCAAGGAGTTAAAACAAAAAATTAAAGGTCAGTTTAATTATGTCTTCAAAGCATCAACCCTCCTCAAGACAACTCAAACAGCATAATGAAAATACATAGAAATTAATAAGGCAAAAAGCAAAAGGAGATTTTTGGAATTCAAGTGCTGGAATGATCAGCCAGTGTAGTAAAGGCCACGTCTCAGACAGCATGAGGTCATGCTTCAGATAGCAAAATACTTCTGGCGTCTTTCATCTGAGGTTCTCCAAGTGCTTGGCTGACATTATCTAATAGCAAATATTATTACCCCCATTTTATAGGTGGAGAAACTAAGATAACGAGAGATTAAACGACTTGCTTAAGCATGTACAATGCGTTGGTGATGGAACCAGAAATTTATTACAGGAATCTTATCGACTTTTCTGTTTGAATCACTAGGTCAGCTTTCTAGATACTGAAAGACATTTATGGGTGTACATTTTTAGTAAATGTACTTTAAAAACTGATTATTATCTTCTGTAAACAATTCAGTGAAAGACTTTTGCTGTAGGTCATGGTTGCTTTCTTTTTTTTTTTTTTTTGTGGTACCGGGGATTGAACGCAGGGGCATTCTACCTCTGCACTATGCCCCCGGCCCTATTGTTTATACTTTATTTTGAAACCGGGTCTCACTAAGTTGCGGAGGGCCTCACTAAGAAGAGAGACAGGGAGAGAGAGAGCGAGAGAGCTGAGGCTGGCTGCGAACCCAGATCCTCCGGTCTCCGCCTCCCAAAGTACTGGGATTATAAGCGTGCGCCACCACGCCCGGCTTTATACTTTATTTTGAAACCGGGTCTCACGAAGTTGCGGAGGCCTCACTAAGTAGCTGAGG